>JANAKD010000023.1:0-66853 GCA_027627215.1 Lecanicillium saksenae | reverse complement strand
ACCTCCTTCTTCGCCACCATCATTGTCTTCCTCAGCTGCTGCGCCAGCCGCCGCAACAAGAACAAGCCCGCCGACATTAAGCAGGAGCCTGGCTTCGCCGACTCTACCGTCCCCAAGAAGAAGTTCTGGCAGCGCCGTTAAGCTGGAGCTCGAACGTGCGCGTCGCTCTATCCAAGTGTCTACGCGGTTTCTACTGTGCAGAGATTTAGCTATTGCGATGTCGTTGAGCCCTTGCGTGCGCGAGTGACGCTATTAATGAAGAAGCTGGACGAGACGTGGTCGTGGTAATGGTTTTCTAATTTTAATTCTGGCTGTGCCTGCTGATGATATGATGCTTGTCTCTCCGGCTGGTTTTGGAGTGTTTATGCCTGCGCTTTTTTGTGTAGAAGAAGCTATGATATCCCACTGGCTGATGATTCTGTTATTGGTCTTTAATGCGAGTTTCAATACACGATAATAAAAAAAACTTATTGCAGTACCTCTGTGTCTTCTCCCACCGGTGCCCTGCATCTTAAAAACTGTACTAGGCGTTGTGCTGCCGCGCTGATACACTTGGACCCCTGGAAGACAACCAGTTGCATTGCCCGCGGTCTCGAACCAGAAGCTGGCACCCATTCGTACGACCATCTATCTGCCCAAAAGCCCATGCTCTCTTATTGCAGAAAAAAAAANGAAAAGAAACCCCACGGTCCAGAAATCCCATTCACATCCCCCTTCCTAGCCGCCCTCCTCCCATATGGGATATTTAATTTAATCCAACAGCCGCAGAATGGTCAGGCCATCAAAGAGCGGCAGGACAAAGGACTGGAGTCTGGGCTCGCGAACGATGTGATCGTTGAGCGAGCGCAGGGCACCCACCACCGCGCGATCGTACTCGTCTCGCGGAAGCTCTGCCGCGCCCTCCTGGGCGACCTGGCCGCGCCACAGGATGTTGTCGAGGAGGATGAGGGCGCCCGGACGCAACAGTCGCGAGGCACCGCCCGGCGGCGAACCCTCCAGCAGGTAGTCCAGGTAGCCCCGGTAGCCCTCCTTGTCGGCGTCGATGAAGGCGAGATCATAGGGCGTGGCGGGGGCGAGCTCTCGCAGACTATTACACGCGCATCATTAGCAGACCGTTTTTCGGTGTATTACATCAACTGCTTCCCAGATCTGGCACACCCTCCGATCCAGTCACTTTCCCCCCTCTACATTCCCAATAGTAGTTCTTGGTCACGTCGCATTCTTTCGCGGCTCTTCTACATGCTCTCTTTTCTCTCCCTCTTCCTCTTTCTTCTCGGCGCCTCCCTTTTCTTCCCCTCATCTGGCTGCCGATCATGTGTCGCATTTTCGTAACCTGACGTAGCTTGCGCTGGCATAGCTCATCGTCACCACCCCCGCTTGGGTAGCGCGCACATGTCTCATTCCACATCTCCGTCCAGAGAATGCCAAGCAGCACCCAAAAAAAAAAANGAAGGAGTAAACCATACGCCCGCAGCCTTCTAGCCTCAGCTGCGCTCCAACATAATGTCTGAGGGGGAGGGGATCTGTGCGCAACTAATATTGACCGGGGACGGGATGGCCGTTGTTCCTCCTTCGAAGAATGCAGAGTGACTGCAACTCCAGCTGCATCGTCGAACCACGCGATTTCATTCGCTCGCGAGTGTGTGGGGACAGAGAGACAAGAAGGAATAAAGGTGAAGAAAAAAAGTATGAAAAACGCTGAAGGTGAAATAGACTCACGTTTCAGAAGCCGGACCAACTATAATCTCGACATTGGTGGCGCCGTTCTCGGTCAGAGCATCGGTCGCCTGCTTGGCGTAGTCGGCGCTGATTTCGAGGCCCGTCACCAGACCGTCTGGGCCAACGGCATGCGAGAAGACAAAGGCTGAATAGCCTTTGAAGACGCCAATCTCCAAAACTGTACGCTCGGTCGCGGCCGATTGCCTTTTCGTTAGCGCTCTTATCTCTGCCACGTCATGTATCAAAGCTGCACCGTGGCGGGGGTCCTCCTCCCCATCTTCTCAAACAACGTTGTATTTTTCACGGGCGCTCTTTTCTTTCTTTCTTTCTTTCTTTCTTTCTTTCTTTCTTTCTTTCTTTCTCTTTACTTACCTCTCTTTGCGCTGATGGCGCTGGCAATCAGCAGATGGAACTTGGACTGAAAGTTGGTCGTCAACATGCCGTAGGGATCGGCAGGAACGAAGCGGCGATGATATCCGGGAATGGCCTCGGGCAGCGCAGACGACTTGGAATCAGCATAGCGGTTGACCGTGACGTCGCCGAGATCGTGGCCATCTTTCTCTGCTTTGGAAGCCATTGTCTAAGTGTGTGCTCGGCTGGCTTTTGATTGACAAAAAGGTTTGAACCGGTATTTGAAGAAGAAGAAAATAGTGTAAGAAAAGTGAATTGGGCAAGTGACAACTTCTGGATACAATTCTTTATTAGATGGACAGAGGGTTATCAGATCTACGAGCCCAACATCGACTTATATAGTAGGCTCGCGGGGAAATGTGCCGAGCCGATGCGGAAGTCTTGAGGGCGTCTGTCTCCGCGGCGCTGCGGGATTCTCTTGTCCCTACAAAAGAGCTAATTTTATGGGAAAATTGGAGAATCTTTTGGAACTATTGAGTAAAATGCGACACCAAACCTGCGGTTGCGTCAGAAGCCCGCTTATGCATACGCGGATATAGCATCGTATTCCGACCGTGATGCCACAATTTGACTTCACACTAGGCAGCAGTCTCCAGCCGGTATCTCAGCAACCTTCAGCCGCTTATTGTGGTGTTATAATCTATTGAAGTCTACCTTGATAGCCCAACTTCTCCCCGCAGTTTGGTCATCGGCGCAATGGGTACAAATAGCCGAAATGTCGTGGTTGCGGAACATTCGAGGTCGCAAATGCGCTTAGACCCTCTCGCCTCGTAATGCCATGCAACCAGATATAAACGGAGATGCTGTAACATTGAATGATGTTAATGACAAAGATTATTAGCCGAGAAATCGTCTACAGTCCCGAGAAGCGGGTACAAGTTCGCTAACACGTCTCAGAGCATACATACTAATTCACACACCAGGACACACATGCCAACAAAGAAGATGGTATTAAAGTGCTGGAGATACAGTTGCTATCTACCATATTAACATTATCAATTACCGCCTCTTGTCTCACATTTTTGTCCTCTCCTCGTGTTCCCTCCTTGACTAACTGATTTTGTTCCAATCTTGATAGCTTGAACCACACGAATAGAAACAATCTCGGCGAAATACCCCATCATTATCTTATCACTCTCATTGCACCAAATGCCCAACCTCGTACATCGGGACATCAGACAGCCTTGCAGCTCCATTCAGAACTGGACTCATACGCGTACGTATATTCACCACAGCAGCGCAAAGTGGCACCTTACAGTGTCATGAAGAAGGCGGCAACGCCAGCGAGGACAGCAGCGGCGGGAGCAGCGGTCGCTGGCGGCGAGCGAAACACTATTGCGTCAGCCAAGTACAGGGAACAGCCTGTAGGGCAAAGGCAGCGGTGATCGGCACGACCAGGTCCTGGCGGGAAGAATCGAGCACAGGCGGTTACGTGCAGAGGTGTAAGTTTTCAGGAGATGCAGAAGAGAGAAACGGATAAGCCAATATTAAAATAAGGAAAGAAGGAAAAAGAATGCCGAAAAGAGTAGCGAGTCGTGGCGGCAGGGAATGACTTGCGTGCAACTTGTAATGAGGTGCCGCGACAGGAGCTGTCATAGGTGGGAGAGCATTCAGGTGTTATTAGTTGANGGGGGGCGTGCCAGCGGCAACAGCGAGGCCTAAAACGCAGACATTGACAGGCCAAGACGGGCTGCTGGAAACGACGGCCAAGCTATCTATCTACGTATAGAGCAACGAAAAGCAAAGACTGAGAAAAATCGAGTTGGCCAAATGTGGCCACTGGCCGTCGCAAGTCGGGCATGGGACCAGGACGGGAAATGTCGACGAGTGACCTGGGGGACGGCTGGGAGCGACTCAGGAGCGCAGGTACCGGGACGACATGGCCAGTCGCGAATGAGGAGGGGAGGGGGGAGGACCCAGCAAAGTGGTTCCAGCGAGTGGTTCCAGTGAGTGGTCCCGGCGGAGGGTCAAGCAGCTGCCTGTTTGGTGAGAGGCGGGTGGAGAGGGAGTCCCACCAGGGGACACTCAGTGGAGGGGGGGCTCTTCCTGGGGGGCGTTCAGGGGGTCTTTGGGAGGACTTGGGGTGTCCAGTGCGCTGTGGACGGCCACAGGAAGAAATTACAGTGCGGCATCTGTTAGCTGCCACTGGCATGGAAATGTTACTGCGTGACCAAACAATACAATGACAATCCAATATTGAAAAAAAAAGAAAAAAGAAAAAAAAAGGGTCGTTGATACCGCAGATCAAAGAATTACCATGCTATTCAAGTTTCAAATTTCAAATTTCAAATTTCACATATGTCACCCGTCGCCGATTATCATTCTGGTGGCCCCCGCCAAAGTGTGATCTGCACCAAATGTCGTCAGGCCGTGGCAATAACGTACCTACACTGTACACACCACACACCACACACCACCCAAGCACCAAGAAGCACCAAGCAAGCACGCCAGTTGGCCAGTTGGCCGGTTCCCTGTCGCAAACACCCACTTCATCAATCCTCAAACAAAAACACACCAGGCTTCCATCCTTCCACGGCTTCCACGCTGCTACACGCCATTCCGCGCTAGCCGTCACTAACACACAAACACTCCTCAAGCCTCAAGGGATCCCAAATTGCCTTCCCATCGCATCTGGATGAGGCACGCTGCGGAACGTTGCTGATACCTCGGTACCTTGACTTGCTGGACCACGCAAAGTTAATCTTGCAGTCCTAGCTCTCACTTTCACCACAATTGCCAAGCCAGCCCTCTCGATTTTTTCGTCTGTTTGCACGCGGTGATGCCGATACTGGTAATCAACATCACACATACCCTGGCCGGCCAATTGTCACGATGCTCGAGCTCGCACCAGCGCTGCACAGGACCTCGCGACCCGTCGTCGATCCCCTCGCGTCCCTACATCAGTCTGTTTACGCCCGCTGATCCATCACTCCCAATACGACTGCTGCTGCGAAAATATTCATCATCAAATCAAAGAAAAAAATCAATCTTTACCCTCCAAAATAATCGATTAAACAAAGTAAACCAAGACAAAAGGGAGCTAAATGTGACACGGCACATTGCCACCGGCTAGAGTTGCGGTGACCCGTCTTACATGGCCTCCATATAACCACGCTCACCATCGAAAAAAAAAAAGCAACTTGCAGGGCTGCCGAGGAGAGAGGAAACAACAAACTACCTATTGTTCCGCTTCCCAGCCCAGCGTCACGATGCAGGGTCTATCCTACTCTGGACTGACATGGCCATTTACGGATGCGCATGCTCCATACCCGCGCCCCCCTTTGTCCTCGCTCATTCTGCAGTAGCCTCACTCGACGTCGCATGCGCCCGATTATCTGCGCTGCTCTGCCGTGTACGAGCACCCCAAAGCCTACACCGATAGTCACGACATGTGGCACGTCGCAAGCCTCTCAAATTGCGCCTGGGGAAGCCCTGCCAGTCCTCTGATGAGTACCAAGCCAAACAAGCACGAAAAAGGAAACTGGTAGGAGTCGGAGGCTTGGGTGGCGGCTTGTAAGAACGGTCACTGAGACGCCACGCCTGAATACCCTCACGCCTCATTCTTCCATCGCCAAACCCCAGGGAAACAATCCAGTCACCTTCCAGTCATACACTGTCCGCAGCCGTCATTCGACGCGCGTTTGCACGAGTTGGCAAAATCCTCATGCAGCAAAATGCCTATCTGGATTAGAGGAGCCACTCCCTACCGCCACGCGACCGTTCTTGAATACAGATAGGTCATTCAAGCCCACCAGTTTTGTAATACTATGCGCCTGCTAATGGGCTGTCAAGGGGTGGCTTGCATTGGGGGGACAGCACACATGGCATGCAGAGAGTGCCCGCCCGCTGGCCCAGTCTCGTCAGCGGCCCAGCAGCTTGGGGCACTGGAATAGTGCAGCTTCTATCCCTGTAAAATTGTGACAGCCGCTCTCGCCTGCCATCAACAACAGCTACCTTCAACCACCAGCAAGATTGACCTCGGCGCACAGTGACGCCATAGCTGACATTCGCTCTCTGACTGACCCTGCACACCCGTGTTGCACTGTGCGGTACTGTGTTGGCCCCGTCAAACGTCATTTCGGCGAAAACGCGAGATTCCTGGCCCTCTGGTATGAAAGTCGATGCGCCGACATTACACATGGGTATGCTGATCCAGAAAACATGCAGCACGTTATGATGCAAGACTCTGTATCAAAGCCACTTTTTGATAATATCCTAGCGCTGCCAATAGTTTCCCATGTTGCCCTGCCCCTGGGGCCACGATTCATCACCTGCACCCACGGTTGCCACGCTACTCTTTTTTTTTTTTTTTNTTTTTGATATAACCGCCACGATGATGGGTAGTGTGGGCGACGGTGCCCACCGCCCAGAGAACTGTCCAGCGCACGGGTTCCACAGCATTTGATGCCCAATCTGCGAAACTTTCATGTTGGCGCTCCTCCAAATCAAATCTCATCCACGGTCGACGCCTGTTAACGTTCATCGCGGCATTTCATCGCATCCACCAACTCAGGCTCGGCTCGGGTGCGACTGACAGAATGAATGGGGACCCCAAGCCAGCTGGCTAGTGGCAGACTGCCGACAACCTAGACAAGAACAAGGCTGAGCTATAATAGCTTCTTGGTTCCTTCTTTCATCAGCACCAGACCAGGGAAGCTGAGAGGCGTCACTCAAAGCAGAAGAAGCACAAGCCCCATCACGTAAAAGAAAATCGCAGGCGCCAACTTTGCCAACCCGCTCCGCCGGGACCACTTGCGAAGAGCCACTATCCTTTTCGGCTAGGTTAGGCTTTGCCTAACAAGAGGTCACCAACAATTGCGTGACATCGACTAACAAGACTGCCTCACTCGGAGCTTTTGCTGCACCAACGCCGCTCACGAATCCTCATCCAACCAGTGCCGCTGCTGAGGTCACTGCCCGCTAAAATTAGTGCACATGGCCACTGGAGGGTTGCAGTCAGGTTCCTGGCATCAGCGCAACCCTCACACCTCCCACACGCCCCTCAAGGCATCTGCACCAGAGCCCCGCCGCAGCTCCAAATCTACAACCTTGGGGGGAAGCAATCGTGTGACCGACCTTGCATCGCCGAAAGCTGTCCTTTTCTTTTTCTTCCCTGGTGCCGCCGCCTCTGTGGCTGAACGAGGCAGTGTTGACAGCGATGCTAGTCTGGGGTTGCATTGCTTCCTCCTGCAGATGGCCAATCATCATGCTCGAAGGCTATTATAAAAGATTTTTGCTTCAGCTGCCATTGTTCGCCGAGAACTGTCGGCCACCTTAGCACATCTGGTGAGCTGCGCTAGGATATGAAATTTCGGCCCCTTGACGTATCGAAATCGACATGTCGCCACTGGAATGCTCATGCTAGGAAAAATGGACATGAGCATCAATTTTCGTTGTTTACCAGTGCCAGAAAAAATGGACTGAGACAGGCCGTCGTCATCTGTGAGGCGTGTTTCCCCATGGCTGTGTTAGTGCGATTCTACCATGCGGTGAAGAGCGCGATATAGCCTACACTACTGCAGCTAAATGCCAGTCGCATTCTCAAATTACGACACGACTGCTATGGGACATCAACGCACCATCGTGCAGCGATGCCATGGGAGCCGCATGGCCTGCAAGCCCGCCGTGCTGGAGAGAGTTATTACACTTTGATGCTGCGCCGCCGCCAGAGCCCTGCACTTTCGCTGACAACCGACTACACACGTTGACATTGGTTCCGCCCATTATCAGAGCGCACTCCTTGCAACGACCAATAGCTGACCTGCGGTCAAACGGCGCGTACGGGCCTCCCGCTTACAGCTTCTCGTTGCCCAGAGCTGCCTTTGAGGCACAAAAGTGTAGACGTAAATGACGCATCTTGCTGACAGCCATGAGGCTCTTGCTCTGCTATTACTGCAACTGGGGACCTTTCCCGGCTCGAGCTGCGCGCCTCACTGCTTTAATCTATTCAGCCTGACTCGGCAGTCAAGCCACATGGATGATGTGCTGACAGCTTTCGATGGCCACTCTAGCAGCTGGCCGGCAGGCATCGACCGCGCCGCTCTCACTCTCCGTTATGAACCTGACAGTCGCGATATTTTAGCACACCCTTCTCCCCTGTTTATACCGAACAACCGGGTAAGCCCTATGGCCAAGCAAGACACACGTACTCGTACGCAGCAGGGTCATGGATGCACCCGCCTTTTCGAACCAGGAAGAAGCGTCTCATTGCTCAATGCTACTCACACCTCTCCCTTGCGCTGTACACCCCTGTTCGCAGCACCAAGTCGCTAGGCCCCTCCCTCTCTGATGCCGTGCTGCCCAATACACTGTCATGTGCTCTCTCTCGTGCATCTGCGCGATGCACCATCGTGCAGCCTGCAGATTTTACTCCAATTCGGCGCTTTTTTTTTAATATGTGCTGGCGGGCCTGCGCAGCTGAAACCGCCGCAGCAGCTCCTAGGCCACTGCTTGGGGACATGGCGCAAGCTCCTAATACAGCAGTAGCTTGGTTTCCAATGTTTTCTCTGGCATCGTGACTTTTCTTGCTGCTTACATGGCCAGCCTCCGCTAGCGCTCTTTTCTAAAAAAGACAAAAAAAAAATAAGCCTTGCAGTAGCGTTTTGTGACTGGCGTCTTGGCTCTTGGCAAATAGTTGTCTCCTTGGGGACTGCGGGAAATTTGCGTGGACTTGTTAGTCCGTGGCGGTGGAGGATGCTTCCAACGGCCTTCTAGACGTTGGCCTGTTCCCTTCCTCGACGAATGTGGGGGAAGAAGCAGTTTGATGGGCTCATTTCACGGGACAGGGGCATTGCTAGTCGGTGTACCCTCGTCAAGACCCTTTTTTGCTACGAGCAATTCTGGGGTAATTTTAAATGCGAAAGGCGGTAAATGAAGCGTAAGTGCCATGAACTTGCCAGTCGAGTCAGAAGAGGCAGGGCTCGGTGTTGAAGGGACCGAAATGAGCACCAGGTCCGTGTTCACGCATTGAGGAGGTGATTGAACGGAGATGCCTCGACTTGGTGATTTTGTCTAAATTGTGTCTATCAATGCGCGGTCTACCATATGACCAGACGTCCCATTTTGTTCTATTTTTATTCGGCTCCGATATCTGATGAATCGACAACGATACCGATGTCGACTCGCTCGTTGGCCTATATGGCTCCATCGCCTTGGGCTTTACGCAGACCACTCGTCCGCCGCGCAGAGCATCCAGTTGACGCCAGCGAGCTGCAGGCCATGCTTTGCGATGAAAGCGGCGGCGTCAAACGAACGGCGGTCGACGAATTCCTCGCCGCCGACGTCGGCTTTGGTGAGGGAGAGGTTCGCAGGTTCGCGAAACAGCAGGAAGAGGTAGCGATGAGGGTTGGATCTGCGTCATATTAGCAAATCCGGGTCGGATAAATGGACGATATACCGGCTACTGAATCAGTAGCTTGTTGCAAGAGATTTCGTTATTCGTTTCGAACAGTCATATCGAGCAAGCAGAAAGATATACGCACTCGGGCTTCGGTCCTGGTCCAAGAAACTCGGTCAGCGTAGTGCCGGCTGCGTTCGCGCGTGGCTTCAGCCCAGAAACAACCCAGTGTCGCCAAAACGCAAACTTGGGGTCTTCAGGTGTAGGTGCGTCGGGGTCAATGAGCATTGCGAGATATGAGCCGTCGTCCGAGTCCGCGCCAGCCTGTCGCACAGTAGCGTTAGCTCAGACACTTGATCTTTTTGCGAGTTCAGCTAATGGCGTGTATTAGATACGGACATTTAATTGGAAGCCAACCTCAGGCTTCTGCTGTACTTGCGACACGCGCAGCATGTTTCCCAGCTGTACTTTTGCGTCGCCAAAGGACACGGATAGGTCTGCGGACGGCGCAAAGGCCGAGGGGATCAGAGAGGCGGCGGGGCCAGGAACCAGCTTGGCATTTTCGAGAGATGTTGTAAGCGCCGACATTTTGATCTACTTGAAAACTAAACTTCGAAAGACCTGTGGTTAGATTGATTGGAAAGCTTGATTTGAGAAATCGTGTCTTCTTGTATTACACCTTCCTTGGTAGGCACATCTTCTCCAAAGTACCCCGCCACGGCGAAATATCATTGCGCGAATAGCGCATTGAGGATAGCACCCTTTGTGGGGGAACGACCTGCTCCACACGACTCCAACCCCGCAGTTTTGGATAGCGACGTGGTGATCTCTACGTTTTTTTTTTGGAAATACATAATGCGTAGGCGATTGGATTGGTCATACGTTAAATACCTGTCGTGAAAGCGGAAGAAGTTTTGTAAGCTGCAGTTGGTATCCTTATAGGGTAAGAAGCGGCTTAAACTTCAACGACGCTGTGAGCTGTTTACCCAGACGGGAAAGGCTGGAAAAGAAGAAATGGACCATGTGCCTGAATTGGAGATGTGCATAAAAGAAGCAATGATTATTTGAATCGGCTTTCCTTTATGTAGAGCCGCCTCCAAGAGCTGCATTGAAACTACACCTGAACAACTAGGTTTGAAACATGCATCTGAGGATCTTGAAGCTAGTGCCAACTCAAACTGACAATGTCACTTGCTCTCTATCTGATATAAAGTTAGTCACTCTTTCCGCCTTTCCGCATTCCGGCCTTGGCAGAGCATATCTTCAAACGGAGTCAATACCGCGCAAGCCACCGTCGTCCTCTCACACGACTCATTCGCACAAAAGTCCGGTCTTCGGTGCGCCCCCGCGGACAGCCGTAGCGAGCACCTCCCCCGCTCAAGAGCGTGGGGAATCATGGCGCCACAACTTAATTAAGCTACCAGATGGCACCCGGCTCACCATGCGGTACGGGCTGCCAACTGGGGTTCCAGACCCTCCCCCCACGGCGGCGCGTCGCCGAGAAGTGTGGTCAATTACCGTCATCGCTGCCGAGGCCGAGCTGAAGATGCGTAGATTTTACTTTAAAAAGGGCCTCTTGCGTCCCGGGGCGGATCGTCGCGATACACTCTCTGCCAAGGGTGTCTGGCGGTCTCGGGAAACGAATAGCACGACTGCCATTTATACGGATCGTCGCCGCACCGTCGTACGTTTTCCCAAGAAACGAGGATAAACGGGACAGACGAAGGAGTTGAGACGATCTTCTCATCTGCCGAGCGGCCAGCTCCGCGTGATATAATACAAAGACCCCCTCCTCTTTTTACGACATCCATCACCCTCGAACCGCCCTCTGCTTCTCACCCGTCCTCGATATTCAACATTACGGCCAACATCATGAAACCAGACATTGAGTCGGCCGCGGCCGCGGACCCGGACGACACCAGCATCGCGCCGGGCAAGTTCGTCTCGGACACGACGCAGCTCGACCTGCAGTACGGGCAGACGCAGCGCGGCCTGTCCCCGCGGCACGTCCAGCTCANTGGCCATCGGNCGGCTCCATCGGCACCGGCCTCTTCGTCGGCATCGGCGGCGTGCTCTCCAAGGCCGGCCCGCTGTCGCTCTTCCTGGGCTACCTCCTCTGGGGCACGCTCTACGTGTGGCCCATCAACCTCTGCGNTGGCCGAGATGCACGCCTACCTGCTGATCCGCGGCAGCATCTTCGAGCTGGCCGCGCGCTTCGTCGACCCGGCGCTGGGCTTCGCCATGGGGTGGACGTACTTTTACGCGGGCGTGATGCTGGTCTGCGTCGAGTACAGCTCCATCGCGACGGTGATGCAGTACTGGAACACGAGCGTCAACCCGGCCGTCTGGATCGTCATGGCCATGGGGCTGTCCGTACCGCGGTTTGAGCTGTTGTTACCACCACTGCCGCCGCCACGGCCACCGCGTCTGCCTCCCCGGAAAGGTCCTCCTCGGCCACCACCACCGCGACCGCCGCCGCCGCCGCCGCCTCCTCTGCGGCGGTCAGGTCGTCGTCCGTCTCTGCCTCCTCGATCAGGCATTGTGAAATGAGATGAAAAGGAATGCGGCAATGCCAATCGGTGTATAATTGAGATGGGGCTGATCGCGTGTGATGAAGACGATTTGAGGTGTCGCAAAAATGGAAATAAAGACCCACTTTGTGAATAGCAAGGCCTGATGGCGGTGGAAACCAACTATGAGCTGCTATAAAGCAAAAGAAATGCCAGAATTCTTAAATTATTATAACGCTACAAAACTAATATTTAAATTTTAGTCGATATTTTCTTGCATCTCGAAAATGTTGCCTTCATCGTTATTCATCTCGCACTGTCTGGCGCGGCTGTGAGACACGCCTCTCGCTAACAATGCAACCAGTCTGCACGAGAACCAAATTGAGAATTTCACCCGGCCGAGAAAGAGCGCATAAATTAACCGGAGATTTAAATGGTGAGCGGATGTTCCCTTCATGCATTAATAGTGCGGATTTATCTGCCTCGGGCATATACATGATGCCAAATATTGTAGTTGCCAATCTAAAACACCATGCCCCAGTCTCGAGATGCAATTGGACAGTTCAGCTGCTAACAATTGCGGGAATAACTCAGCGAGCGTCTGAGCACCAGATTTAACATCATAGACTCAAATTGGATTCAATACTGCATTGTTATCTGTCATTCAACCCCTGTTTATACCATTTTGGGTGACCATCCCGAAGCTCTAGGTTAGCACCATCCCATATTGACCGACTTGGGGATGACTGAAGGCGTCGGAAAAAGTCCGTCGTCGACCAAACTTGCCCTCGGGTCCATTAAGAATCATGCCATGCACGGCTCTTATCCATAAATCATGGATGGCATCCTTATTCGCTAATAAACCATTCTGGAATCCCACAATAATCTTAATTCAATAACAAGGTTTCGGCTCAAACACCACGTGCGGATTCATGGTAAATGTATCGACTGCGACTTTACCATGGCCCCTACAGCAGGGCCTGCGCTACCGTCGAAAGTCTCAAAATACGGCGATTCCGCGGCCCAAACCGTCGGCTTCACCGTCCTCGACGATCTGCGCCCGTCCACGAGATGATACATACCAATCACTTTTCTTTTTTCCATCAACGCGCCGTGCCCTTTCATGTCGGTCGCCAAAATAGGCAGTACCCAAACGATGGAGGAGCCTGCCGATATTGCTATCGATGTACATGCAGCCTTTTGCGTGGAAGCGCAGTGGGCCGCTTCGGACTTCTATGCCGAAATAGATGTAGCGTCTACTAGGATGTCGCAGCTCAGCCAGTCACGAGGCCATCATTACCAACCTCGTACGGCGATTTGCATCGCATCGTCCACTGCTAAACCAGATTGCGACCTGCGACATTTGAACACTGGGGGCTGGCTCAGACATCTGCCAACGAGGAGACACCATCACGCCACGGGGACCAGCCCGCGGACAATTCTCTCATGGCCCCCGCCCAGTTGCATAGCCCTGTCCCGTCCTTGGTCCAAGACAGGCAGGAGGCCAGGCCGATTCTGTCTGGTCCCTTGGTCCACAATAGGCGGGTGGGTGGCCGAGATGCTGTTCTAGTCGTATTGCCTTTGTCATGTGCTGCATGTTTCGCCTGATGGCAAGCACATTTTCCACCGATGCGAGGCGGCGGGCTAATTGCTTTACCCCAGCCCCGAGAAAAACTCGCATACCATGCATTGACTGGAGTGGAATACAGGATGTGCGCGTAGCTGATATAAAGACGCGGCAGTCACTCGCTCAAAAGACGAAAAACATCCCGGGGGGTACCGTACCTGGTAAATTCATATGCGATGCCTTCATTGTCTTTCTTGGCCAAGGCCCTCCCAGTCTTTTCAGCCAGCGCTCTGGCTACTGCTAGCTTGCCTGACAAGCCCTCGGACCTGTCTACCCCTACCCAGGTTCGCATCTCAGTCAGCGGCCCAAATAGTACGTTGCGTGGTCATAACTCGCTTAGGTGCAGCTATTTATGAGTATATCAAGGCATCTCTGTTGGATGGAACACGTACCTGCAGTCCGACAAACCCTGTGTCAACTACGGCACTTCGGCCACCTCACTTGCACAAAAGTCTTGCTCGACCAAGTCTGACACTTATCCTTCATCGCGCACGTGGTTCCACACCGTATACCTCAATAATTTGACCCCTGCCACCAAGTACTACTACAAAATTGAATCGACAAACTCTACTATTGAAGAGTTTCTTTCCCCTCGTGTGGCTGGTGACAAGACGCCCTTTGCAATCAACGCCATTATTGATCTCGGTGTCTACGGCCAGGATGGCTACACAATTGAAAATGATCAGTCGAAGCGCGACTTAATTCCTAATATCCCCCCTTCACTTAACCATACGACCATCAAGCGACTTGCCGATACCGCCGATGACTACGAGTTCATCATCCACCCTGGCGACCTCGCCTACGCTGATGATTGGGTGCTCAAGCCCAAGAATCTTTTTGACGGCAAAAACGCATTTCAAGCTATTCTTGAACAATTTTACGGCCAACTAGCTCCCGTTTCGTCACGAAAGCCATATATTGTCAGCCCGGGCAACCACGAGGCCGCATGCCAGGAGATCCCTCACACCAGCTGGACATGCCCAGCAGGCCAGAAGAACTTTACTGACTTCATGACGCGTTTCACTGGCAATATGCCTAGCGCCTTCACCTCCACCTCGAAGGCTGACCAAGCCAAGGTAAATGCCAATAAAGCCCAGCAGCTGGCCAAACCGCCGTTCTGGTTCTCCTTTGAGTATGGCATGGCTCACATTGTCATGATCAACACGGAGACTGATTTCCCATCGGCGCCTGACGGACCTGACGGCTCGGCCGGTCTCAACAGCGGTCCTTTTGGTAATCCTGAGCAGCAATTGGCGTTCCTGGAGGCCGATCTTGCTTCTGTTGATCGCACAGTGACGCCGTGGGTAATTGTCGCCGGCCACCGTCCCTGGTACACGACCGGCGACGGACCCTGTAAGCCGTGCCAAGCTGCCTTTGAGCCGCTGTTTTACAAGTACGGCGTCGACTTGGGCGTCTTCGGGCACGTGCACAACTCGCAGCGTTTCTATCCCGTCTACAATGGCACCCAGGACTCGGCTGGCATGAAGAACCCCAAGGCCCCCATGTACATTGTCTCGGGCGGCACGGGTAACATCGAGGGTCTCAGCGCCGTCGGCACCAAGCCCAGCTTCACTGCGTTTGCGTACGCCGACCACTTCAGCTACGCAACTATTCGCTTCAAGGACACGCAGAATCTCCAAGTCGACTTTTATCGCTCAGCGACGGGAGAGCTGCTCGACAGCTCGACGCTGTACAAGGAGCACGCCGACCAGTTTGTGCGAAACTACTAGTTAGACGGGCGCAGGGTTCAGCGAGTCAACAGTGGCGGGGGAGGCTGACGTTGAACTGGTAGCTGCGCTCTTAGACTGTATATATCTGCTCGTAAGAGAGAAAAAACTTAGCAATGACTTGTTATAATAGTCCTTTGTCAGCATCTTTCCTCCAAGAGTCTCGACACAGGTAAAACAATTCTCCGACTCAAGAGTGCATGCTTCGGGGCTTGCCTAGATGGTACAAGGCGACTGCTAAGTCAGTGCCGCCCCACGTTGTCCAGTAGAAGGGGGGAAGCTAGGCTTGCCGCCGCCTCAAGTTTCCCTGTCTCTCGGGTTCACGTCATTAAAGCCCTTTTCCGCCCATCGAGCTATCATCCATCGCTTGTGCCCCCTGCCATCCTTCCACATCACCAAAAAACCCGGCCCATGGATCTCAAGACTATCGTTCGCAACTTGAAGGAGGAATCTCTAGCGCAGGCCCAGAGCCACCAGGCACCGCTCAAGTCGACAGTGCCCCGGCAGAAACGGTGGGCCACGAAGACCAAGACTGGTTGCGCTACTTGCCGGTTCGTTTAATTTACAGAAACCCTGCGCTAGCTGTGTGAACCACCACCGCCAGAGGGTTGCGTTGCACCAATTTTCCCCTGCAGTTCGGCAAGGAAAGGCATCTGCGGAAACTTTTTTGCGCCCTCTGGCCGGTGGTGCGCGTGGGCGCGGCTCATAAAATTCCCGTACTGACCCTTTTTTCTGTTCGTTCATCCGACGTATAGGATTCGACGCATCAAATGTGATGAGGGGAAGCCACACTGCCAGCGATGCGTCTTGACTGGGCGCCAATGCAGCGGGTATGCTCCCGACTCAGCCTCGTCCTCAAAAGCTGTGGTGCTGGCACCCAGAGCGAACCATCCTGATTGGGATATTATGGATGCCATTAAATACTGTTCGTTCAACCGGGAGTGGGTGCTCCGCCAAGAAAAAGGATCGTTTGCTAACAGCCTGCCACTGGGCGCTTCGTTTAGATGGCGCCGTCATGCTAAAAGACGAAGTTTTTCACAACTTCGGCGACGGTCTCTATGTCACAAGTTTTAAACCAGATTTGCACATTGAGAAAATCACGTCGCGTGAGAGTTTCATCGCCTTGGTTGTGACCGATCGCATCGTCAACGCATCTGCGCAGGCAGGCGTTTTGCCTCGGCAAGGCGAGCTTCCGAGTATCAACCATCTCTGGTCCTTGCTCTATCGGCACATCGACATTGTGATCAAAGACTTGAACTCCCGCATAGCAGGCGGCGCAGCGATTGAGACACTGCTACGTCGATTGGTTGACCTGCTCAGCATCGATGTAAGGATACCCCGAGTCACCTACCACGCGGAATGAGCAACGATGCTAAGTATTGGAATATTAGCTGTCGGTTATGGACCCGGCGTGGAGATCCCACGTAGAGGGATTCGCTGCCATGGTGAAGCTGCACGGCGGCGTCCAAAAAGTCCTCAGCGTAAAAGCAAAGCTGGAACGTGATCAGAGAGTCCCACCAATGGCACTGCACTACGTCCTGATGTAATTCAATCTTGAAACCGCCACGTACTACATTTGTATACTAACTCGGCTACCTAGCTACTCAACTCTTGCCAACACGGCAAGCCCCGCCAGTAATCAAATATCTGGTCTATCCAATTGGTCGCCCGATGATGTTGCTGCCGCATACTCTCATACGGGCTTCCATCCCGCTCCATGCCCAACCTGCGTCCTCCAAGATATTATTCGCATTACACGTTTACGCACAATGTGTTTGGCAGAACCGACCATTACCTCTGCATTTGTTCCCATTGCCCGCGAGGTCTCCAGACTCCTGGCAACCTTTGATCCGGAGGAGTGGACGGAGCCGTACTCAACACCAGACGCACCCTGTGTTCCACTAGCCGGCGATATGTATAAGATAGGCGCAATTTTGTACGGAATCCTTTCGCTTCCACCGGTGCTGGCCGCCGAGTTTGCTTTCATCCCTGGGGCCAGTCCCATCGCCGACGACGCCACGATTGTCGAAAACGGACGAGTCTATTATGCCAGATACCTCTTCGGCCTCGTGAACAGGGCAGTGGAGGAGCTTCCGCGACCGCAAGGAATTTGCTGGCCCATTGCTGTTCTAGGAGTTGCCATGCATGACGCGCCGCAGGAAGAGAAGGATCTACTCCTTGCTCACCTCAAGGTTGTTCGCGCGGTGCCTGGTGCAGACAGCGGCGCAGCAAACATTGATATAAAGCTGCGTGATTTCTGGTATTTCCGGCACACAAGATGGGAACAGTGCTATCACGAGCCCATTAATGTAATTTCCTAAGCATTTTGGCCTAGATGCATGTATATATATGAGTTGCGTTCAAGGGGCATAGCAAGGGGCGTTTATTCAATTGAGATACCAATTTTGCGATTAACTTGAACATTTTCAAGATCCACGGAAAAGTCATATGTACTATCAGCCGATGTTATATGTCTGGGTACGCGGAGTGCCCATCGATCGCAGGGAGCTACAATGTGTTCGCAACTGGCACAACAGGCCCGCACGAGGATGAAAACCACAAATGATGTTTTAACCATAGTTTCACCTTATCTTCCAGTTTGTAACCTATGGCAGTTTTCTGCCGCCGATTTTGGAAAAGGGCGATCCTGGCCCTGATAACTCCCCCGCAAGGCAGCCACAGGTGGGCGCCGAAAGCCTCGTGTCGCTCCATGAGATCCCCTCACGCCCAGGTCCTGACGCCTGGTTTCGCCCTGACACTGATAGCCCTGCGCTACACCCAAGCCCTGCAGCGCATGCACAACGGAAGTGAAGATGGATATATCCAAATCTAGTCTTGATCATCTTACGTATCCAAAGTTGAACTTGAATGATCATACGTTGGATACAAACCTACCAACATCGCTTCCCCGCCAATACCACTTTTCCTCTTTCCCGTCCAGCATAGATGTACGGTTGCTTGATACATTACCGCCGGAAATATTACAAGATATATTGTCTCAACTGCCCCAGTACGGCGCGATCCAACAGTACGCGCCAGCTGCGTTGTGCGGGGTTATCAAGATTGGAGTCGAGCGATGGATCACGACCCAAGATTTATATAAAAAACTCTGCACCGCGCAATGCGATCAATGCGGTGACTTTGCTGGCTATCTCTACTTGTTGACTTGCAGTCGGGTCTGCTTTCTGTGCTTTACGGAAAAGGAAGCCTATTTACTGTTATGGTTCCGACAAGCGAGCCAAAAATTTGGACTTGGAAATAGACGCCTGATCGAAATTCCCCATATGAGAGCCGTTCCTGGGGTTTACTCTCCGAATGAGAAGAAAGTCGCGACGCCGATTGCACTCTTCGATCATGAAGCTGCTTTACTAGCAAACATTGAGTTTCATGGCTCATTGGATCATATGCATCGCCACCTGAACACTCAGCGATACAGAGGGCGTAACGTAAATGCTCCATTACTACGACTACGAGAGCAATCGATGCCTTACCCCGGTGAGCTTAGAGCAGAGTCGATGCCTGCGTCATTTGATGGTAAATCTGGAAATCCTCGCGTTTTGTAGCCATAGTTCAATTACCTTGGCTGAATCGCGCAAAAAACGTTTTGGAAACAAGATTTCACTGCATAGGGTGTCGAAAATCTTGTCGTCTCCCACAGCACTATCGTCGTAAATTCGTACCAGAGTCATTTGCCCAGCACTTGAAACAATGTGGCAGCATACAAGGCGATGATGAGCGGTTATATAGACATGTTTTGTAGTGAAAGGGAAATTCTGAAGATACAAGAATTCACGAGCAAGCCATAAGTCACTAAAAGCTAGAATGGAGGTATCTGAGAGGCTGTTATAAGGACAGGGAATGGAATGGCGTACGTTTGACAAAATAATTAGCATGAAATGGATGTAGATAAATCGTCCGGGAGTATAGAACACAATTCCAGCTTCAATGAATCTCTTAAAGGTGTCTGCCAAGGGAGAGCCTGTAGATGACGAAGATAGATACACACGGCACGAATTCTTCCACCCCGAAAACATGCCATCTAGGGCTGAAAGAAACTCACAACCTGCTCTACGATGGGCAACAAGGTTTGAACTAGTACCACAGCATGCGATAAGACACCCTCTCATGGGAGAACCAGTCTGTCTCTCGAACGATACCGACGCAGGGATGAGGCTTAATTGATTTTCCAGCAAGGTTATATATTAAATTGGCTGAATCACTAGTACATACGACCATAGGCAGTAGAATACTCGGGATCCCGTCCGCTCTCCCATAGATAAGCTGCTGACCGGCAGATTAGTAGTTGGGTCGGTGACGACCAGCGAACACCGGCTGTTGTATGTTTTTTTGCCATTTTCGCTTTTTTTTTGCTAATCTCTCTAGCTAATGCGGCGATTCATTAATTTTGTGGCCGTGGTGGTTATCGTGGGAACTCGAGCCACCGTGCCGTGGAAGGCGACTACAACCGAAAGGTGTTACTCTGCCTGCGCTAAATCATACAGAAAAACATCATTTACGTCTTAAAGATTTTCTATCTAGTGTAATAAATTGGGAGCTACTTCCTCAATGCATAATTTCGGCCTGGTGTGATACATGTACAGGTGTTTATCGACGCATTCAGGAAAGTAGCATTGTCCAATAGAACAGTTGTACAAAGTAGAACAAAAGCTTGATTGCAGGATATTTCTTTATGAGAGAGCGAGAACATTGCTCTTGCCGGCACGCTCTGCCAGTAACAAACGATAGTAGCTCGCCTCCAAGCCGTCTAATTCTGGTTCTAGCTGCGATCTGCAAAGCTCCCGCCGCTCCTGCGGGGCAAGTTCAAACGAGCGAGCTATTCCACAGATACAATCAAGATGATATCTAAGCCACCAGGGCTGCCATCATTGACTCAAAGCGGCAACCTCAACGCAAAGGTTATCAATGCATATGGTGATGGAAGATTGGTACAGGAATGGCGAATACGAGCTTGTCAAGTAAAACACACTTAACTCTCTTCCTACAGTGTACCCATTTACGCCGCTCCTGGGACCACGTAGAAAGCCAGGCTTCGCAGAGCACGGTCTGCATATCAGTCGTTATTCTAAACTGTAACAGGCAAGACGTATCTATGAGCATTCAGCTTGAAAGGATGAGGTAAATCGACCAAATAATATGATTGGTTAAGAAGTATAGCCCTCCTTCTCAATCAGGAAATAGGCAGTGTCACCTCTAATGTACATTTTGTATCCGGCTGGCACAAAAAGTTCCTCAAATGCAGTCGTCGCCCTCGCATTATCTTTATGTGTGTAGTATAAATCCGTCTTCTAATTGTATATTGAGAAATTCAACCCCATGAAGAGTATAAGTGTATCGTCGGTGGTAGGTGATAAATTGTGACTGGGCAGGTTTTCTGCCTGTCCCGCAAGCTAGTAATATGACTCTATAGAGCAGGGGTGTCGGCGACTAGGCAGGCTTGCCCACCAATATTTTAGCGACGGCCTTGAGGCCGGAGGTGGCCTGGCGCTCGCTCTGCCTCGGCCCCGCGCGGCTTTCTATCAAAGTATAATGGCCACATTCTTGATGTAATAATAGGAGAATTGCCATGATACGGCAGCCTGCTACTTGTGGAGAACGACCGTTCAGATCCGTCAGACATATCGTTAAGTAGCATCACAACACAACTCGATCCGCGAGGAGCTAATATAACTTGTAAACAATAGGCTAGATTAATAATTGCTAAATGCTATCAATTACTCTCTTGATTACCAGGGGTTATGTGTCTCTTGCCTTCAAATAGACGCAATTTACTTGACTTAAGTCAGTCCCTTATGCTGGCTGACAGGCCGCGTCGAGTGGGTCGGCAGCAGTGCCTGCGGCCATTCATTACTATTGCCATTCAAACTACTTCCCCGCACCAAACACAGTGCCAGTCAAGGCGGAGTTAATCGATTCTACAGTAGCCGACCTCTGACAGTCCGTGTAAACCCAACTATAATGTCTATCGCAGCTATCCCGAGTACGCTGTTTCTTTCGCCGAAGGAGATTACAGTAGGTGAATTCACCACTGACCTCGCAGCGGCACATCAAGAACATTGGGTGCCAAAAGTCCCCGGAGACGCACCCTCAATTGAGAGAGAATTCAAGTTTGGAAATCTAAAATATGATCGGACGCAAACAAAATTCAGTGCAGCGCTATGCGACTCAGTTTCAGCCAGGATATGTGGGCAGTCAGCTAGCACTTGCGCCATTACAGCAGATCGTGGAAAGCGTTACATGTTGCAGCATGTTACGACGTGGTTTAAGAACGCAATGGAGAGCGACGGGACAAAGTTATGGATACAACGGCAGGCCGCTTCTAACCAAAATATATATATGATCACCGGAATGCATACCATAATAGATCCGCGGATCGAGTTGGATTTTACCAGCACAAAGCAGCGTGAGTTTGCCCTGCGTCTGCCTCTCGAGCTGCCGCCCAATTTCAAAATCCTTCAACCAGCCACAGAAGGAGGACGCCAGCGTGAAGCTGGAAATAAGTTGGAGTATACTTCTTCTGGAGAGCACATCTTCGCTTTGGAATACCGCAAAGTCACCTTCAAGTGGCTCAGGCGCCTTTTTTCGAAGCCCCCGCAGCTCTCGCCTAGTTGTGCATGGACTTGTCTTGACACCCCATGGCGTGGAGTCGACAACCAGGGTGACGACATGTCAGACAGCAGCGGCGACGATACGAGCGATGATGAAGGGGAGAATGTCATTGAGGTTACTGTTGAGATGGAAAGCACTCTCCCTGACGAAAACTGGGCCGCAGAGAGCACTGAGAATGGACACTACTGTATCAGCACCATCGCATAGACTCATTTCGACGAGAGTTCTCTCGATCAATTAAAAACTGATTTTATATTGCAAATAAGGGAAATAAGTCTAGAGTTTGGGCTTCCACTACTATGAGAGAACCTATAATGTGTTGGCCTGGCACCCACGCTCTTGGTAACTGTCATCATTGGCGCCGCCGCCAAATTGCGTTCGACTGACTGACTTGGCCGGATGGAGATTGCCCAGGACGATGGAGTGAAATAAAAGAAAAAAAAACCTTTGTGCAGTATTTTTCAAATACCCCAGTGAACAAACTGCGCCCAGTTCGCTGGCGCTTTCAACTGTGCGCTGCGCATCCTCTGGATTGCCTTGTGTAGCGTCACCGCAACGTCCTCTGTGTCGTCGCTTTGTCCTTGATTAAATAGTTGGGAGTAAAAATAAGATGCAAGTTTGGCACATTCGCAGTCACGAGCTTGCCACAAACTTCCGATAACGTTGGGAAAGCCAGCGACCAAAAATCCACTGGCGAGGTGAATCACTTCGTCTGTCAATCCCCGTGCCCGGTTTTCAGATGTCGAGCATGCTGAGAGATAGGCTATGTATGCATGATCAAGATTCAGTCCCAAGATCTCCTGAGCGGTCAGCAGATCAGGTTCAAAATGGCCATCTGTCCCCCTCCGTCGGAAGACTAATGCGGTATTTGAAGGGTCATGACGGTCAACTTCGCCGTGGCATGCAAAATGTGCAATATGACACGTTTTCAAGCCTTCTGAAACTTGTTTCACATCGGGATGCTCCAATAATTCTACCATTATGTGAGAGCCTGCCGACTGTATCACGCTGTTTGCTTCTTTCGCAACTTCAAGGTCGTCATATAATCTCCCAGCGGACGGCGTGGTAGCCATCGTTGCTAAGAGTAATCCGGCCTTCCCTTCTTTCGGATATCTCCTCCCAGAACTGCCTTGTATGGTATGGGTAAGGGACATAATAGACGGGGTGTAGGACGAGACAACCCGGCTGAACGCGTCACCCGTCGAACCGGTTCTGCGGCTTTCTGCGGCATGGAATGGTAGTGAAGACGCATATCCACATCCTATCCACCATACCCTAGGAAGAGCTTCCACATTCGTGCTTGGCACAGGCGAGACACTGAGCAGGATCGGCTCAACACATGCGTCCCAGAGCCACTCCAGTGCCTTCAAAAGTTTCCCGTGCTTCTCACTCTGCTTCTTGGAATTTTTGACTACCCATGTTCTATTGAACATTTTTTTTGCTTCGCTTGCCGTCAACTTCGGAAGCGAAATTGGGATCAATCTCTCCTTTGACAAGATGATTGCGTGGCTTGCAAACTCACTGACGTTTACGAAAATTACAAGCCTAGCGCCGATGTTTTGCTGCATCTCTGGGACTGACTGGGCCAAATGCAACATGCTGCTTCCGGATACAGCCCTAATATCGGCAATGCAAGCATCGAGCTCTTTGACTGTATCCTTATGCGTCGTGTTTATAGCTTGCAACTTTGAACCAAAGCTTAGGTTCAGCTCCGAGACTAGTCGCGTATACCTTGTGGCAAGAGCTGGATGCGTCCGCTCCAGATCCGATATGTCTTTGCGATCGTTCAACAGTTGGTTGATTATGACCGTGCGGCCACGCTCCAAGCACTCAATCGCATCTGTTGCCATTTCTGCTTTGAGGAACAACGAGGCTGCTAGAGAAGCCACGCCAGAAAATGACGACACAACAAACTGCTGGTCTTTCCTGTCTAAGTATCTCGTATGGACAACTGGCAGGAGATCCAGTATTGCAGCGCCAAGACACAAGGCTGGGTGGAAGGCCACTGGATTGAGGTCTGTCTCTGACGGAGTGTTCCCAGTCTGCTCCTCAGCTCTCAGTTCTTCAGCAAACATGCGTAGCGCTCGGTAGCCAGCTCGGATGCGCTCAAATGGGACCGCCGCAGTACAATTCCAGACATCCAGCGATAAACGCAGAACTTCGTTTCTTATGTCTCTCTGCTTCGCCTGGCGATAACGTGTCTCGAGTAGACTTGCTAGAGTATTTTTTCTCCCAGCCTGAACCGGACTGTCCTGTGGCGCCAAGTTAACCGCCTCTATTACGAGGCCTATCGCTTCTGATAGATGTGCCTCGTTGAGCGACATTTCGTGCAATGTTGCGAGACTGATCCCGAGGTTATGCTGATACGTCATGCGCAATGCATGATCCTTGGGCACCGCATCGCGTGCCATCCTCTCGTGCTCAATTGCCCTTGCCAGGTCCTGCTGCTGTGATAGTGTCTCATAGCGAGAGTGAAGTACTGATGAAAGGGTACTCGTATACATTGCCCAATCGAGGTGATTGCGTGATGTTAGTCCCACTGCGCCAGATGCATGTTCAAGTGCCTCATTAATCGTAGCAGAAACTCTTGTACGTGTGTACAAGGCCATCAATTTGATGGCCAGGTTATTCAGTCGTCCAGGCAATGCGCTGTGATCCGATTTTGTGACTTGAACAGCCTGTTTCGATCTTGAGATAGCTTCGTGTAGATCCACTATCGCACCTGTACGCAAGTATTGTTTCTCGAGCAAGTTACCAAGATCGCTTAGCTCTGTCGCTTTCTCCATGGAGTCGTTCGGGCTGGCATTGGCCGCTTCGGTTGTGACGCGGATAGCTTCGTGCAAGTCATCAAGAGAACCCGTCCGCTCGGATATTCTCTCTAGAACGCCTGCAAATCGTCCCAGTGTTGTCGAGTAATGTATACACGTCTTCGGAGTAATTTCTGCAGCCAGCTTCGCATATGCCCATGCAAGGTTGAGGTGGGCCATGTTTTGCGTGCTATCATATAGGTTTGCGTAGTAATATCCCAAATTGCCGACATATATAGACTGATCCGGGTGTTTCGCAGGTGTTGTTTGCACTGCGCGCTCTGATAACTCTATGGCCTCTTTCAGAGATTTCAGTATGCCCGTCTTTTCATAATGCAGGAGCAGTAATGATGCAATGTCATCTAGTCGCGCCGCACGGGAATGATGATTAATTGAAGTGGAATCCAGATATAGTCGCATTTCTTCGATCGTGGATTCAAAATCCATGTGTTGTCCTGTCCAGCGATACAGGTCTAACCGCTTTGTAGCCAAATTTTGAAGGACTTCCATTTCACTCTCGTGCCCTTCTGGAATTGACGCGGCCGCGAGTTCCGCGCGACGAATGGCTTCCTCCAAGTCTTGTCGATCGCTAGTCAATCTGTGCCGGCTCACTAAGCTGTTGGAAAGGTTGCCCAAGTAGATGGCTTTTCTTGGGGCGTCATTTGCAGCGAGTTCCACAGCTTGCCTTCCAAACTGAATAGCTTTGCTGAGTTTGATCGTGTCCTTCGTGTACTCATAGTGAATGTTCAATTGAGCGCCGAGGGCACTTAAAATTTCTGGTTTCAGCGGATTGTTATCTGCAAGGTCAAGCACCACGCCTTCTGCTTCTGATATAGCCCGTTCTAAGTCGCCGATGCTCCCGTACAGGGTGAAACGCCGGTTTAGAAGAATTAAATAGTTATGTACCCAGAAGGACCAAAATGGGTCGCTTGTTGCTGAGCATGATACCGCATTTCGTGTAGCCTGAACGGCAAGATCCAGGAACTTGGATTTGCCCGTGTGTGTGTAGATATGGTTCCAAACACTCGCCAATGTGTTAAAAAATACAGGTCTCAGTGACCGATTGCGTCGTGGAATGTTCGCCAAAGCTTGCTTTGCGGCCCTCACGGCTCTTTTCAGGTCAACAAATGCTTTGCGTCGCATGTAGCGGGACAGGAATAGAGCGGCAAGTGTATTAAGCAGAGAAGCTTTTCGCTCATAGTCCTCCCGCGCTGCAACGATACCACGCCTCGTCACCAGGACAGCTCGGTCAAGATCATCCACGTGCCGCAATTGTTCATATCTACAATTCAGGTAATGGGCGAGGTTCAACGACCAGGAAGCGGGCGGCGCAATCGTACTTCTGATAGCTCCAGCTGCAAAGTCCACTGCCGAGTCGATGTGATTTCTCTTGGAAGTTCGGCGGTATTTCTCGTAAGCTTTGTGTGCTTGTTGGATGAGGAGATGGGCAGCCAAGGCACGCAGCGCGGACGTCTGATCTTCTCCCGAAATGCGATGACTCATTTTGACGAGAAAAAGCTTTGGATCTGCCTTTCGTAGAGACTACCTACCTCTGTTTTATTCCAGCCAACTCGTAAGCAAAACGGACAAGAACTCTGTATTGATTTCCTCGATGCGTGTAATGTAGCTGTGCCTTGTGAGGGGCTACGGACGGAGTAGGTAGCCAACATCTCCTGTTGCCACGGCGCACACCATTATTAGGGCGCTGTAGCCTAGATGCCAGCCAATAACGGCCGCTAGCAGTTGTGCTGCTCCACAAACGATGAGGCTCGACAAACTAGTTTCAAATTACCCTCACTCAATATCCATAGGACCATTGATGATAAAATACCATGCATCCTATTCAAATCTTCCCTAGATTCCAGTGTGTTCTCTTCTTGATAGGGTTCTTTCTAGATTCAAGGTAATACGCTTCTATTTTTAAACAAACGTAAAACCAAAGTCTCATTGCCATAAAATAATATATTAATAAGATATTTTGGTTATTATTTTTAATTTTACTTGAAAGAGGAGAACATATAGCCTGACCCATCACTGGTAAACGACGGCCGCTCACTTTTAAGCAAGGCTCTTGTACTCTGGTTGGGACCAGTTCTGAACGTCCTCCTTCATGAAAGAGCTGGAAGACAATCGGACACCAAAAAAAGTCATCGCTCGCAGGAAGAAGTTGAGCGTCGCGACGCCGAGTGCAGATGACGGCATTAGCATCTTGCTGATGAGTGATTCCTCGCCGACACCATCCTGCACCTGGTCCATGAACGGTCGGAAGCACGTCTCGTATGCCCCGAGGGCCTCGTCCAGAGTCGCATGGCGAGTGTCGTCACGGCCGTGGAGCCGACTTAATTCGCCCGCCAAGATGTATGCGCCAACCACACCACATGTTGTTCCCATGCCAGTGAGGACGGAAGGGCAGTATGCTGCGTCCCCGACGAGCACAATGCGGCCGCGGTGCCATGCATCCAGCTTGACGAGACCAATGCGCTCGCAGTAAAAATCATCAGATGCATTCATACCTTCAATGAGTTCCGGGACGCACCACCCCGCTCCTTGGTAGCTGGCGGTGAAGGCAGCCTTTTCTTGCTGTATGTCGCCGCGTTGTGCCGTCTTCATCGTTGGCTCCTCGGTGGAGCAGCCCATGTAGACCTGGAGGAACTGGGGATCGCTGCGGCGTGTCATGACGCTGCGCCTGTGCGATGCAAGATACATGGTGGAGTCAAAAGTGTCGTTTTCTTTCATAGGAATTGGCGTCGTGAAGTATCCAGCGCACATGCCTGGAAGGATGTGCAGTGCTGGGTCTGGAGACGTGGTGCTGCCCAGCATCATTCGTCTTGTTCGTGACCATTGGCCATCGGCACCGACAACAAGATCGAAATTTTCTGTCGCTCCATTTGAGAAAGTCACCGCGATGCCGTTTTCGGCCTCTTTGAGCCCCTTGACAGACATGTTGAATTTGTATTCGACATTGCCCCTTGCGACCGACGCATCGTGGAAGAGTCGGCACAACTCACCACGCATAATCTCATATTCGCTGGTAAAATTTTGTTTCCCCTTTCCGGATGTGTTGGAGGCAAAATAAGCTAGTCGCTTCCCTGCACTATTGACGATTTGCATTCCTTGCTCTGGAGCGGCCTTGTCTTTAAAAGCCGCGTCCAAGCCCATGCGCTTCAGCACCTCTATGCCGTGGCCTCTAAGATCGAGCTGCAGACCATTGACGCGAAGCGAGGGAAAACGTTCCACAACTGTGACTTTGAATTGAAGCTTAGAGAGCCAGAAGGCGAGCGCAGTGCCGGAGATGCCTGCGCCACAAATAAGCACTTTCATGGTGTCTGTGGCGTGTAGCTGATAGCTAAACGACAGAATAGGATGCTAGAAAAGAAGACAGAAGTGCAAGAAATATGAGAAGATAAGATAAATCGCCAGGCAAAGGACCATCTTATACTTGTGACATGCAGCACTTATATCCGTCGTGTGCACCTGGGCCGCGTCTCGGCCGAAAAGCGGACAAAGCCAAGACCGCCTAGGTGGAGATAACGCATGCGGCAACTACAGCCGTTCTTGCAGGGCCAACGAAAACGCAGAGGAAAAACGGAAAACCACACAGACTGGCATTCTTATTGTGACATGTATTAATGGCAATTTAACGARAAAAAAAAAAAAAAAAGCTTCGCTATGAAAACCCCGTGTCTGAAAAGAAACAATCCATGCCCATATCAAAACCCAAGTCCCCCATGTCCAGCCCAGTCGATGGAAACCCCGATTCGGTCGGCGTATTCGTGCCAATAGAGCTCATATTTCTCTCTAAAATACCATAGCAATGCGTAAGAGATGTTTTTGCACTCTCTGCAATGGGCATCTCGCACGGAATGCCCCTCTCCATTGAGTCCGTCATCGCCAGGACCATCGACAAGAACACGAAGCTCTTTACATTCGTTTCTCCATTCTGGATCCGGACATCACACCGCTGCAGCATGTCTACAACCGATTGTTTCAAGGCGTCACGGACACTGCGCGTGCGTTGTAGTGTGCCATCGGCCTGCTGCGTCTTGGTCTGTATTATGAGATCGAGGCTGAGGGCGGTGTTGGCCGATCGCAGCCCTTCCCGAAACAAGCCGCCTGCGACATCCAAAAGGCGCGAGAAACGAGCATCAGGTTCGGGGTTGATTAGGGCCAGGCTGGCCTCGGAGCATGCCTTGAGCGAATAGTGGAAGGCGGGCGTGGTCCTCGCCTCACAGGCAAACGGACTGTGCAGTGGCACCACGAAGCGGCGGAGCAGAAAATCAACCATGTTGCGCTGAAACGGAGATATTTCGTCACCGTACCTATGCAGTGCGAGTGTGGTTCTTCTCTGCGCAGCGTTGAGGCCGGAGCTAAGGCTCATTGCCTGAGGATACGAAAGATCCGTCTTGATGGCGTTCAAAAATCGAACAATTCTCATACGAGGCGTAAGAGCATGGACAAGATGAAGCTGCAGCGACGAGTCTGTATACTCGCTCTCTGGCTTTGCTCGAAGAACTCGGGTGTCTTCCTCTAAATCGCAATCGTTGATGTTCGAGGGAGGCTCGGTGTCAAATTCCTCCGTTGAGATCCTAGGCGGCATCGCCGTATCCAATGCAGCTTGCGTTAGAAGTTCTAAAATGGTGTACCATAGTCTGCGCCGTATTTCGCCCTTGAAAATTGACATGCCCTGAAAATGCTTTGGGTCGTAGTGGAGGCCCAGCTGCATAGCGCGGTGAAGTAAAGATCCGAGTGACATCCACACCAAATCACCACCCACGGAGTATATTTGTCTTGCAATGATGACCAGACAATATACTTGTAAGCCTCCGATATCGAGACGATCCTTCTCTAAAGGCCCCGCCAGCCAAGCTTGTGCAGCGTAGATCCATTGATGAACTTGAGCCACGCTTGGAGAAGCTGTCGAAGCGTTGCTACCCGCTTGTAAGCTCGAGCCTATAGCAATTACAAGCAGAATTGTGAGCTTAGTCTCCATTTTGACCGCGTTCTCATTCTCCCAGAACTTTTCGTATGATCTCCAAAATGAGGGGATGTGCAGGATTCTGATGGTAGACTCAAAGTATCTGAAGTACTCCGCGGCGGCCGTATTGGCAACTGCGTGATTCGGAGGCACTAAATCATATCCTTGCACGCTAAAGAGACGACTAGGGCGCCATATTTTTGATGAGCGTGCGAGCCGCTTGCACTGTTGCAGCAGTTCCGCTGCCTCGCGAAGGACTGCTTTGGCGTCCGGAGATAACAGGCTTTCTGGCTGCGGGCCTAAGGTTTCCATGTAACACGCAAATATAGGCCCGAACTAAAGAAAAAAGTGTTAATAATAGCGCCAAGGCAATCTAAGCCTTGCATCTTGGTGCAGCGTACCTCTTGTCCAGCCCCCATCCAATGACTCCATCTTAAGATGCGCGTCTTATCCAGCACAATCTTCGAGTCGTGCGCAGCAGATTTGCGATTAAAAAGTCGATCGTCATGGTTTGGAAGTTGGGCGAGGAAGTTTGAGGGCTGAGACTCTTGCGTAGTGCCCACATTTGTCAAAGCCGGGGTCGGCTGCGATGCTGGTGGACTTTGTAGTAAGGGAGGCGGCGTGGCAGTGGCTCTGTGCCTGGCTGCGACCTCACTAGGCGCATCTGGTGTAGAATTCTCCGATGAGAAGACCACAGCGCGCCAGTTATGTTCACGAGGCTGCTCTATGCTTTTGGGTATCTGCCACTGTTGTGGTGATGGCGGGCCCTGGTAGTTGCATGGCTGCTGCGTCTGCACGCAGTGCTGACACGGTTGTTCGCGGTTGCACTTGATCTTGCGACGACGACAGGCTAAGCAGGATAGGACGCGTCGTCGCCGGCGTCGCACGTCGCCATGCTGCTGCATTTCAATACAACACCGTCAAAGCTACGAATTTCCGTGATGATGTTGACAGTGTAAGGCAAGGCTTACCTAGGCCGAGGCTATCTCCGTGTCGGAGCAGGGATCCGCCGAGCGGACATAGTAGCCTGATTCCGTTGGGCTAACTCCGCCTCACTCACAGTGTAAGGCGGGAAGCCTGAGGCAGATAATTTTACAAAAATTGAAAAGTCGGAACATTCGGCGAACTAGGAAATAAAATAGAGGGAATAATGAGGCAATGTACACATTGAAGTGGCTACTCGAGGCGCCTGAACAATACTAACAGGGACGCACAACCGTAGCGATGCTCAGTAGGTCTGCTGATGTATTACAGCAGGTATTTAAACAGTTAGATTAGTAAAGGAATGAATAGTGGCCGGTATTAATCAGTGAAATAAGCAAACACGTCTATAATTAGCGAATTATCGTAAGATCACTTGCCTGAATATCGCCGCAAGTGTGGATGGAAACCCGTTTTATGCCCACGATCGATGAGCGCAAGGCAACGGGGTCTCCCGTGTTGTGAATCTTTTGATTGACAATCAAGAAAGCGCGAAATGATGCAAGTTACCACAGCAGACAGAATGATTCGCATGTTCAACCAGTGATCTGGCTTGCCTGGGGGGCAGCACGGTGTTAGAACAGCTTCTTGATCTTCTTACCCAACTTCTTCCAAAAACCATCACTTTGTTGCGAAGATATTTGCTGAGCCTCACGCTTCTTTGCAGCTATTCTTTCTCGTTTCGCTCGATTTAGCTCCCGCAGCATGCTTCCAAGGCCACTAATATCCGTTCTCTCGGCGCTGGCCAACTCTTGACGTAGAGGGATCACCACGTCTTCAATTTCAAGATCGATGAGGATCAGCTGGGAGTACAATCGGATGCTCTCAAAGGTTCGGAGTTGCCGACGCAGCTCGATTCTCTCGCAAGTCTGCGCTATGCCTTGCTCGCAGTAGTGGATGGCGAGGCTATATTGGCGGCTGTTGAAGAGGGAAAGTACATCCTCGACCAACGCATCGATATCGTTGCTCGTAAGCAGCGGAGGAATGATGTTGATAGAAGGGGGTGGGCTCTGCATGGTGTGTTCAGTTGAGGATGACATTGTGATTTGGTGTGGATATTTCAATTCTTGGTGATGAGGTAGGCCTTATATACTTGATCACTTCAAATGCATGCAAACGTTCAAAGAGCGTCAAAGGCCCTTTCCATCATTGAATCACTAATATCTATTTAGCTCTTCTTTGTCTCGTGTCCTGAATAAAGGATCTGAACGAGCATGAACAACTCTGGGCTTTGTTGGCGACCAGACCTGGCACAGTCGCCTGCTATCGTAGTGAGTTTGGCAAAGAGTCTTCTTTATTTAACCTTGATAATGAATATGAGACAACAAAGAAATGAACCAAAGCTTAACCTACCTCTTCTTTGAACTCCTGTACTCTGTAGGATTGTAGTCTTTGATCACAAATATTCAGTGGTTGTTGCTTATCTCTGCATGTATTCTAACTAGCTAGTGGATGCTGGCTCGCTGGCGCGCTGTCGCAAAAATCCCACGTCAAAAGCGTTCAGAGCGTGCTGAATGCAGCCGCCATTGCTCTCGAAAGCTTTTTCTACTCGTTTTTAAAAAAAGGMCAAAAAAAAAAAAAAAAAAACAGCTCATAGCCACGCCGATTTATGAGACGCATCAATATCAATGCCAGGGGTCCAATTAGTAATAATGATCACAGGAAACAACGGTGCTCTGTGATGGGCCCGTGAGGACCCATCTTCTTCAGTGATGAAATGCAACAAACCGCAATCGAGAGCAACTACGTTATACTGGAGCAAGGAAAGCGAGGTATTAAATTGATAGAATCGACGCGATCCCTTGTATGACGAATTGTAAGCACTGCAGGTTATCTGCTGCTGTGATGATGAGGGCTAGGGGGCAAAGGCGACGGGTGATTACTATATGGGAGGAAAAGGGCTTTAATGGCGTTAACGCAATAACTGATGTGATGAGTGCATCATCCAAAAACAAACTTGCAGTCTATACAAAACACCTTCCGGAGCAACTGGCTCGACAATGGAGGCACCGGATGGACTCCTTACTTACCTTTACCGGTCAGCCAGCTCCAAATGCCTTGAAGGACGCCCTTTGAACTTCTCCTTCTCTCTTGATCCTGCTCGTATGTCAGCCTCTCCCTGTTACACTCAGCAGTTGCATTTCCCCAATTGTAGTGGTCGCCCTCGCTTCGTTCTCTCGCCATGGCGTCAGTGGCGCGCCGGCTGATATCCATACAATCGGCCCGCATCTCCTTGAGTCGAGCATGATTTTGCCCGCTGCCTCTGCTTAGCGCTCCAGCGGATTCGGCGCACGACTGGCATTCATTAGAGTAGAGGATGGCATTTTGATAGTCACCGTGCAGGAGCGCAGCTCTCGCAGCCGCATGGTAACGAGTGGTGCCATCGATGCCAAAGTCGATACCTAAAACGGCGTGGCCGTATGCGGTACTCGGAGTATTGGGGTTGGAATATGATGATTGCGACATGGTGAATTGTGTGTGCATAAATTTATGCTCTTCCAAGAAATACACATATCTTATATAGTCGACGAAAGTGGCCCAGTGGCTCGCCTTCTTTGACATCGGAATATATCGAACAAGGCATTTTGCGCTTCGTTTTGCGCATTGGTATGAAAGCACACACATTTTCAATGAAAGAAAGAATATAGACAGAGCCTATACATTGTCAGCGCTTTCTTCTGCATGTTCTTTGTCGTTGGACTATAAGGTTATAAAGCAGCTCACCTTTTGTGTCAATGTGGTCGGCCAGCAAAGAGACGTCCTTCGTGATTGTATTGAATTAGTGACCTTTGCTCTGAGAAAGAAATGAAGGGGGGAGTGAGGTTATTGAAGGGAAGTGATTTCATGCAAGAAGACGCTTAAAATATGAATGTGCTTTATTAGGCCGACTTATTCTTTATGAGAGTGTGAATAAAGCAGCCTAATCGTGCTAATATTAGAACTCGTATTACTTCGTTCACTTCTGCCTGGAATCGGGGGAAATGAAACATGCATGCATCTTCGAACAATGGAGCCAACTTGGGAAGGTAAGAATGTAGCAACAACACTACGTCATTGGAGACAGGCTTGTGTATTGCAGAAAACTAATATTAGAATCGCGGCAAATAAAAAGCATCAGAAAAGTGGCATTAAACACCGGCACGCCAGTTGAACTTGGAGAATACTTTTAGAACACCGCGTCCATGCCTGGGCTTTTAGCCACCAGGGTGATTCGTACTGGCTATTTTAGTGGCTTCAGAGTGGCGGTGCCCTGTCCTTTCACTGTTTCTGTCGCGTGGCGCGCTACCATAATTCCTTCAACAATACAAGCGATAATATCGAAGCCTACCCAAGTCAAATCTTGGCTAACAGGGCATCTGAAATTTTGCTCAACCCAAAGGCTTAACGGTTGTCATAGCTGGGCTCACAATGGCACCGAATATTTCCGCGCCCTCCCAATTCCAGATTGGGAACTTTTTCATCCACAACAATTCTGTAACCCGAGAGCTGTGCGACAGAGCTGCTGAGGAAATTGCCAGCCAAACTGTCACTCCTACATCCTGTCAGGGAGGCTCTAGTTACACTGTCGAAGGCGGGAAGGTCGCGATTCAGTTCTGTGCTCCACGCGCGGATCTGGATATGGAGCTCCTCCAGCATGTTGAACATGCATATGCCGGATTTGTACCGCACCACGAGTACCGAAGCGACATTGGGAAGCTGAAAGTATATGCTCTGGAAAATATAGGCGGTGTCTGCATGTATCTCGCGCGCGATGTACTTCAGAGCAATACTTGTTCACTCCTGCGAGTGACTCTGGACGACTACGCACGGTTAGTTCAGTGGATTCACGGGAAAACCACAATATCAACGAACTGATACATTTCTGGTAGATTTTTCGCATCAGCCTACAGTAAGACACCTACCGATATGATTTGTCCCGATTCCCATTAGCTTTATGGGAAATATTTCGCGTCACTCTAGGAGGTTCGCTAGGAGCCACCTGAACGATTTCAGTCCACACTGGACCAGGTTATTGCAGAACTACCAAGCTTACTCACTGGGTCCTGGCCTCTTATACCGCATCACATCGACCTCTTCGAGAATAATATTCATGTCGACACTGCCACTGGCAGGACCACAGGGATTTGTGACTGGGGAGGCACCGAAGTTGGCCCTTTTGGTCTGTCATTGGGATGGGCTGAAATGGCTGCTAGGGACTCTCACTACAGGCGGGGACTGTTGGCGCTACCATCCCAGTCATGTCGAGCTACGGCATCACTTTTGGTAAAGATTCTACCACTACATGGGGCGGATGACGGCAGAGAACAAGCGACGAATTGCGACGGCTAGATTGGTGGGTCTTTTTCTATCCAATTGTTTTCAAGGAGATACCATAGCGACAGACCGTGGCGAAGAATTGGGTTACTTGGATGCTATTCTGCGATCCGGCACCTTGCCACCAATACGCTCTGGTCCCCCATGAGTTGCTATCTAATGCAAAGCTCAATGGCAACGGTCGCGATGGTAGTCTTGATTTTTTTTTAGCAGCAGCGATTTCCATTAAAATTTCTAGCATCCTCCTACGGCTATTGAGTCGCCTCAGGCCGTGTCGGGGTTTGAAGCCGCCCGTGGCCCCGATAGGCTGGCATTTTAGCTTCAGCCAGTGCAGGGGACCCGCCTGATCACAGAATGAATCACTGTGGATGTTACTCGATTAGGCAATGTGACTCAACCAAAATCTAGTGCCAAACTTTTGGTGCTCGGTATTTCCGTGCAAATCGATCAAGGAGTAATCAGGAAATCCGAGTATATATAGATTGATTCTCTTCCAGTGCAGACAAAAGGGCGTCAATCTACATTACTATTTCACCACAGGCTCGCAATTGGATAGGCAACTCTCCAGCCTAGCCTGAACTCTTTTACTACCTACTTGTACTCGCTCAGTACCGCCAAAATTATCGGAAGCGGAACCATCAGCAACCAGATAACCGCGACCATGGATAGCAAAGCCCCTTCTCATTGCAGGCTTTGCAATGTATCATTAGCCAGCCCAAGTGTCTGGAGACAGCACGCAAAGAGCGATTGGCAGTACGTCAGGACCCTTCCTACTAATATGGCCAGTGACATAAAGCTAACGTCCCCTGCAGCGTCTATAATCTGCGGGTTAAAGTGGCAGAACCAGGCACCGTCGTAACACCACCATCTTCATCACCTCGGCGGCCGAGGAGCAAAGCCTCAGATCGGCATAGCCAATCATACGAGGATTCGGGAGCGGAATCAAACTACGAGTTTGACGATGAAGACCCTGAGCCTTCTGCCGAGCTGCAATTCGATCCTCGCCGATGCCTCTTTTGTAGCACTGACTGCGGCAGCTTCCACGACAACCTGCAGCACATGTCCAAGGCGCACAGCTTCACCATACCATATCAAGAATACCTCACAGTTGATTTTGAAACAATTACCGCATACTTGCATCTAGTCATTTATGGGTATCGCGAGTGCATCCAGTGTGGATCACGACGGCGCACAATCGAGGGCATCCAGCACCACATGATGGCGAAAGGACACTGCCGAATTGATGTTAATGCGGATACCGACGAATTCTACAATCTGCCGTCCCAGAATTATACTGCAGATTCGGACTCTCTGCTGTTGCCATCTGGTAAAGTCCTCAGCAACTCGGCCAAGGCCAGTGGGCCACTCCTGTCGCGTCCAGCTCGTTCTGCCGCGAAGCGGCGCATGGCACTCATGGCATTGCCGACAGTCCAGTCGAGAACACCGGAAACGGAGATTTCAGATCCGCATGGAAACGACTTGGCCGGATCATCAGATACTCAATTGTCGCGACTGGCCAAAGGTGACCAGCAGAGTCTGGCCCACCTCAGAGATTACCAAGTGCGAGCATTGGTGACAACAGGCGCCAGGGCGATTGATGAGGCCAGGCGGGGCGCCAAGCATTCTGAACTCAAACTCTCCAAGGCGGGAAACATCACGTTGATGGGGACATTTAGGGCAGATACTTCGAAGCGATTCAGAGGTCCTTGGGGTTAAATGACCGGTTATGGATGTCAGGGTTAAAATTAATCGCTTTTTGGGCAACTATGTATCCTGATACAATACAATATTGCCTCCATTTTCTTGAGTATGGATAAGGTTTAGGTTGGTGATGTGAGCCAAGCCTGACGAGTACAGCGCTGAGTCGCTCATCAATGTATCGCTGTGCCAACTACCTTAGTATGGGAAACGAGCAAGGGAATGAACGGAAGAAATTGTACGCATCAGGTGCAAAATAATAAATGTCACGTTAAGGAGCGAGCTGAATGTTGTAGCATCAGGCTGCTGCTTTTTAAACCCATAATTGGCTAGATTTCCAAACAAGGCTCTGTACGGCGGCAACAGTACCCCGAGGCTCCGTCATAAATGTCGCGACCTCGCCTCCACGGCTGAATCGTATCTCGACGGGAGAAACATTGTTCAGTCAACGAAAAATACTTATCAACATGGTAGCCGTTAAACCCATCCTTTTGACGGTATTGCTCAGCTGCGCCGCGGGTCGGTTGCTTGCGCCTTCACCGGACAAGATCAAGTCTCTTCTCGCGCGCGACACGACGCAGCGCCCGCTTAGCGGAGCTGGCGAGACGTCATTCACGTTTGCCTCACAGAGTGGTTCATACACGGCTGGGAATTTCACACGCATCGAGCAAGATGGAAGCATTTGTCCGTCATACGGTGAACGGCAGTGGACTGGCACAGTCGACGTTTCGAATGACCGCAGGCTGTTTTACTGGTTCGCCGAGAGCCGCAGTGACCCCTCAAAAGACCCCGTCATTCTCTGGATGAACGGCGGACCAGGAGGGTCCTCGCTTATCGGGCTCTTTTCAGAATTGGGCCCTTGCCTGCTCGAGGTGAATGCAACGAAACCAGTGCCCAACCCGTGGGCGTGGAATAACAACGCGTCGGTCATTTTCTTGGATCAACCCGCCGGTACTGGCTTCTCGTCGGTGGCCGAGGGAGGACGAGCACCTTCATCCGACAAAGACAGTGCCATCGATTTTCAGAGCTTCCTGAACATATTCTTCCGCGACGTCTTTCCTGAAAAGGCCAAGTTGCCACTCTACATTGCAGGGGAGTCTTATGCTGGACATTTTACTTCGACCTATACCAAACACATTCAAGATGCGCGAGCGTCCAACTCTAAGGATGCTTTCTGGGGGAAGATTGCTGGTCTCATTAATGTAAATGCGGTTCTTGACTGGACCGCTGTTGGTATTGGCGCGTATGAGCTCCTTTGCTCTGATTATCGCGGCCGCGATTTTCTGGACCCGGAAGAGTGCGACCACATGCGCCTGTCTATCCCAGAGCTTGTTCGATTGGGAGAAGAATGCCGGCAAAGTTCAACGCATTACGGCTGCGTGGGATCATCTCTGTTTTGGGCAGAGAATTTCGACGCCATCTATCGAAAACGCATCGATTCAGGAGAGCGCAACAATTATGATAGTAAGCATGCACGTGCCGAAAGATATGACGCCAAGCTAATGCACCTGCACGCAGTCAATCTTCCCTGTGTTGGAGAAAATGGGTTCTGTGAAGATATGAGCCACGGCAATTTTACTGCATATCTGAATCAGGGCCACGTGAAGAGAGCCATTGGTATCGATGAGTCAATGACTTTTCTGGCATTGGACCCAACTGTCACAGGCCTTTATGAATTCGACACGACACAAAGCAGAACAAATTTTTTAGAATCCGTCATGGATCCTCTCGTTGGCTCTAAATCCGAAGATATAAGACTTCTTGTCCTCAATGGCAACGAAGACTACATCGTGAACACACCAGGCCAAAAGTGGCAGTATGAGAATCTTTTCTGGAGCGGATACGCAGACTATCGAATCAAAGAATGGCGTGATCTACCAGATGACATCACTGCGACAGGGTTCTGGAAGGGAACTGACGATGGTCGTTTGGTCTTTGTCGGCGTGGATGGTGCTGGGCATGGAGTGCCGGGATATCTACCCGAGGCAAGCTACCGCATCTTACAACGCTGGATCGCAAACGAGTGGCGATAATGACTGGCGAGGGTCTCTACTCTGTCTAAACATGTAATATACTACACTACTCCTTAAGTAAAATACCTTACGCTTATCTCCAAACATATGCAGGCATGTCCACATGGGTACCTGTTCCTCTTGACCACCTTGCTCAGACGCCATCCGCATCCCACGCAACGTGTAGTTCATTTAGAGCGTCTCAGCAGCCCCAGCAATGTCACGATGGCTCATATGGAATTTCTCCGGTTTAAAATTTTGCAACCTTGGCCGATTTGAGTAGATCCCACCCGGGCGCATCGACGAACTTCTCCGACTGACACCGACCTGGCACCCAAGTTGAGACCATGCAATTGGCACATGACCTTGGCTCTCATCCTAGACAAGTTAGTTCACTCCTCTAGACATGTGGTATACGCTACGTTACCATAACTTTAATATAACTAACTGCATGTACCCCGCGCCGTCAGCGGCGTGGGGTGCATGGTAGCCAAGCCTGAGAGCTACCAATAGTCGGCCGCTGCCCAGCAAGCGCTGGCCCTCATTAGGAAGTAGACTACAATCAGCCTCACAGAATCCAGTGCCGTAGTAATACGCCGCTAGAGATGAAAGGTGCTTGGTCCCGAAAATAAATTACTGTTCAGTGTGTGGCGGTACTTGGCATTGGGTAGCGTCGCACCGGAAAATAGATTGCTGTGGAGGCACGCGGGCGGGTAAGGATGAAACTCATGAGCTTCGGTCAGTTCAAGTTTATGCGAATGACACCCCAAACTAGCACCAGCTCCACCAAAGTGTATAGAAAGCCCGAATTAGTAGTCCGAAATTGGAAGGTAGCTGTTTCTAGTCTCATGTTGACAACAAACGGTTTCATGCCCACGACAGACGACGGTGATGCCACTGTGCAGTAAGGGCATAAGCGCTTTATGGTACCGTGTCATTCACTATCCACGCCGACAATGGCAAGAGCAGAACTTCGTCGAAAACATTCTGTAAAACCACGCAGTCTTCGACTATATAAACCACTCCGGCTCTCGATTATAGTCTCTTTCCCAAAAGTAGCTCCGCATCACAATTCAATTCTCCCAGCTTCAACATGAAGGTTTTCAGCAGTCTATTCGCCGTCGTTGGCCTTGCCACTATGGCTTCGGCCCATATGGAGATGAAGAACCCCCCTCCTTTCCGCTCCAGCTACAACCCCAACACCGGTAGCGACATTGACTACGACATTCGCTCGCCTCTCAACTCGGACGGCAGCGACTTTCCTTGCAAGGGCGATCTTGGTCTCATCGGCACCAAGAAGGGTAACCCTGTTGCTACCTGGGCTCCTGGTGGCACATACTCCTTCACCATCACTGGCAACACGCCTCACAACGGTGGTAGTTGCCAGGCTTCCGTGTCCTTTGACAAGGGTCGCACCTTCAAGGTTGTCCACTCATACATTGGCAACTGCCCCGTCAATGGAGACTCGAGCTACCAGTTCACTCTCCCCAACGACACGCCCTCCGGCCAAATGGTCTTTGCTTGGACCTGGTTCAACAATGAGGGCAACCGCGAGATGTACATGAACTGCGCCGTCGTCAACGTCTCGGGCAAGGCTCGTCGCGACGCCAGCGTCCCACTCAGCAGCCGCCCCAACATGTTCGTCGCCAATGTTGGCAACGGCATCTGCACTTTTGAGGGTACCGATGTCGACTTCCCCCAGCCTGGTCCTGATGTGAACCGCAACTCCCGCCGCCCGCATGCTCCCGGTAAGGGAACCTGCGACACTTGGGGTGGCGATGGCCAGTAAGCTGAATAGCCAAGGCAAAAAGGTCGAAGAACTTTGCTTCCTGGAGGAATAAAGAGCCGTCATGATTATTTCAAATGTATATATTGATTCAAATTGATTATTCTTTTCTGCTAAATTTGACGTTACTGTCCAATTCTACTGCGATTGCTGTATTATCCCGCCTGTTTGTGAGCGGCAAAGTAGCTTCTCGTCTACGAAACTTAGCATCGCGCACGTTCCAAGTAAGAATGCCTTTACTTACATGTGCAAATATGTCGTAGCCGCTGACATACTCTCGTGCAACCGGTGTAAACAGGTTTGTAACTTGCTCCGGTGGCGCATAATCACGCAGCTCCTGTGGCGGGTGTGTCGCGTCCGGCACTGGTGGTGGAGCTTCCCGCTTGCTTTGTTTATCCCACATCATTTCGAGTCCGGCGTCGCGAGCCTCTTGTGCAGGGCCATTTGCAAGGTGACAAAACTCAAGGTTCAAGCGGCCCGCAGCCGATATAAAGGTGGTTCGCGTTTTGCGAATTGCCTCGAATGCAGCTGTTGCGTCTGATACAGTATTGGTGCGCGTAATGCACTCTGCCAGACAAGCGGAATCCTCAAGGGAACAGCCAGCCCCCTGTATCTGTCAGTTTTTTTGTAATTTCATAGTTTACTTTCAACTATCCATATTCTCTTACCTGTGCAGCGAATGGAAGCATTGCATGCGCTGCATCGCCAATCAAGACGACCTTGCCGTTTGAGCTGATCCAGGTGCTCAACTCTGGTATATCGGACAGGCTCCAGATGTAACATGGTCCGTCTGCCAGGTCGAGAGCTTTGAGAAGCCGGGGTTCTGCGTCTGCAAATTCTTTCTTGATGTCCTCCACATCGAAGGTTCTGTCCCAGACCCCCTCCTCGCCATCATCTTTCTCATTACAGTAAATCAAGCTGCAGGTTGACGGGAGATCCATTCCAACGACCGACTTCTTTGGGCCAATCCAGAAGCCAGATCTATTAAGTAGAAAGTTAAGATCTTTGTCCATTTTGAGCCTGTCGCGATCAACATTTAGACTGTATGCAGTCAGGGGGCACACGGGATCAACCGATCCAAGAATTTTGGTACGAATTTTGGAGTGGATTCCTGTTCTTTTTAGCGTTGCAAATTTGAAGGGCAGCCTACTCAACTTACCATCAGCAGCAATCACAAGATCAAATGATAACGTCTCACCGCTCTCGAGTTGGATGAGCGGCTTGTCAACGTCGACATTGACATCAACCACACCAGCATTAAACTTGCATACTGCCCCGAGCTCCGAGGCGCGAGCCAGCATAATATCAAGAAGCTCATTTCGGGAAAGATTCCATACTCTATGTCTTGTTAACTGATATTTCTAAAGCAATGAAAAGCAATTGTGGAATACATACGGGGACTGATAGAGCTTCAGGGCGACGGCTGTAGGCAAGTTGTATAGCAAACGGCCGTCGCGGTACTTGTGGATGTTCTGAACCGAATGATGCATCTCAGGCAAACAGGATTCTATCTGATCGGAAACACCATACTTTGCCAAAATGCGGGTAGCATTTGTATGAAGTTGGACAGGCCCACTGAATGCTGGCTGGCAATTTGGATATTTCTCAAACACGGTGACGCGATGTTTGGAACCGTCCTGAATGAGAAGCGCAATCGCTGTAGCCAGACCAGCTATACCGGCCCCCACGATGCCAATGTCAAGGCCACCGGGGCCAGGGCCAGTCGTCATAATTGAAGAGATTATGAGCGATATAGACTATCTCAAAAAGATTGAAATTATTGAAGAAGGTTTGAAACGAGTATCGAGCGCCACAGGCTCACTTTAAATATGTAAATATGTGTCCGAGGTAGCAGGTTTTGTTTAAATACCCCGCGCAGCCTTGACCCCCCTGCTATTATCTGCGTAAAGTGGTCGTCGATCCGCCCGTAGCCAGGCTGGCGTGTGATGAAACCTCTTTCGGCCATTATAATACGTAATACCACAGGCAGAACCGGAGTTGGCAATATATAATCAATATGGGATGTTGATATAGAGGAGTATATTGGACTGCTTCTGAAGATTTGGCAATGTGCGATCCACCCTTGCGCCAATGTAAGATCTTGTTTTCAGCATATTTGCGCTCCGTCCCCGTGCTTGAGGGATGTTGTCCACACTGCATCCCAGACGATTCTGCACAACCTATAGAGGTTATTATTCTTTGCCTGCGATGTCTTCCTGAGTACGCTCAACATCCTTCATCATCTCAACAAAGCACAGGCCCTGCGGAATTGTGCATGAGGCGAAAGGCGAGTAGTCGCGCGGAAATGGCGTTGTCTCCCCAGTCTCCTGATATCCACGACTCTTATACCATGCCCGCAGCGCTGTGCGTGTCGACAGCGCATTGAGCCAGAGTTTTTTCACGCCAAGTTCATTTTTGGAAAATTCCTCTGCATATGTCAAGACTTGGCCACCAACTCCGCCACGCTGGTACTCGTCTTGCACAATAAGGGACGAAATCCTACCAACGTCCTCCATTCCGTCCTTCTTCCCAACAGCTACAGAAGCGATAATGTCGCCCGCGTCGTTCATGACCGCGAAGGTCACCAAATTTTCCGTTGCAAGTCCCACTTGCATTTGCTCGAGCTTGAGGGTGTATTTCGACGCAAGGTCGGCGTCGCCTGTCCAGTTTGGCCGCGAATCATTCGTGGAAAATGCGTGCTCCATCAGGTCGCGCAGACGAGGAGCATCGTCCATCGTGGCGCGGCGGAAAGTGAGAGCAACCATGGTTAGCAGTGTTGACTCGAAGCAGTGATATCCTCCTAGAAGAGAAAAACGAAATGACAAATCTTCGTGTCCTTTTTATATACAATATTTGGTGCGGTCCGTTAGGTAGATACAATGAGTCACGTTTTGTAAACAGGCTGTGGGATTTTGTAGGTAGACCTGCCAAAATCGTCTTCGTGATGATGGGCCACCACAGGGCGCCTCAAATGAGAACTGTACAGAGCGGAAGTTGTCAACCCCTGCTGAGGCTCTGGCTGTAGCCTGTCATTGGGTTCAATAGGGCGTCGAACAGGGGTTCCATGAGCTGTTGTGGGGAGGCAGGGCGCGCCGAGCAGCGCTAATAACATGGTATAATCTACTATTTGGCAGCCAGTTCGCGTGGATTACGCATGTACAGTACGACTCGGGTGACCATCCCACCGGAGTAAATATTGTGTAGCTTGGACAAGATGGTTCGCCACTCTTTGGACGCCTTTATAAAAGGCAATCTCTGAGAACAATCACGGAGCTATGGAAGCGAAAGTATTACGGCGACCAATGACGGCCACCGCCTTATTCTAGTGGTGAGATGCCATGTTTGACATTCCGCGCGCCCTTGCCTAGGTGCGCTGCAGCTGATGGAGGACGAGTGCGGTCCACGCGTTGTTAGGGACGATCTCGAGAAACTCTCGCGGAGCACGGAAGAGATGATCGTCGTACTAAGAAAATTCATTTAATGACCGCTATTTTCATGTCGCCTGTATAAACCCTTCTCTAGCAAATGTTACAAAATTTGCAATTTCAATCGCAGCTTTGGAGCCACCAGCGAATTCTTGATGCCGAGGCATAGGGTAGCGCTCTTGCAACGCGGCGTTGCTTCATCCATCTCCAGCGAGAGGCATTCGCATACATCTGCGAGTCATGTCAAGGGCATATTTTATCTCAAGACTTTATTTTTCGGGTCAAGACATATGAGCTACTATTTTCCAAGGTGTTTAGCTTATTGCCGACCGTGCACGTCCTTGACGACGTAGGTGCGGCATAAGTAATTGAAAACACAACATGACTCCAACTCGTGGCCAGCACCATGCTGCAATTGAACAACGCATAACTAGTATGTAGGTATTTTAGATACGCACTGATAATTTTCGTGCTACTGCAAACTTCGAGGAGGCTCAACGACTACACGCAAACTTCGACTGCCACGAGCGGGCATCGGCGCGAAGTAGTCACCAAATATATCCCAGTCACTCTGCTTGGTTTCAAACAGCTTGAAGCTGAAGCCACATTCAGGACCGAACAGGCGCGCAGTTGTTAGATAAAGATCGGTATATGCTAATTCCTTACCCAAACAAAAGCGTGACCCGCGGCCCCACGGCTGTAGATGCTTGGACAGATGCTTGAAATCCGATTGCTTAAGCCAGCGATCGGGATCGAACTTTTCTGGGTTCGGAAAGATTTTGGGATCTTTATGCATGTCATTCATGCTTATCGATACATAGGACTGAATTGACGACGTTAGTGTCACGTTCCAAGCGAGCATGGCGATTGTTGGGTGGACATACCCCGCGAGGCAGGGAATATTTCCCGTACTGAAGATCGACACTATCCGCGTAGCGTACCAGCCTCCCAGATACCGAGTTACTTGTTCGGAGCGCTTCGTTGATTAGGGCAGTAAGATATGGCAACGCTCTGAGCTCCTGATATTCGAGGCTGGAGCCTTTTGCCTCGTAGCCGCGCTTCAGCTCATTTCGTAGACGATCGTGGATCTCTGGATGTGACAGCGTGTAATAGGTTATAGAAGACAAAACGGTGGCAGTTGTCTCGTTTGCGGCCAAGACTATACTCCGACAATCACCGAAGACGCGCTGAAACGACTTTTGCTCCTCCGGGAGGTCTGCTGCGAGCATAGTCTGCACCACATCCTGTGGGTCTTGCTCCGGTAGCATGGGTTTACCAAAAGATTGTTCGGTATATTGCTTGATTATCTGATACATCCTGAGTAAGTAAGAATATTCAGAAGCGATGAAATGCGAATGCTAGAAGATTTGAACCTACCGCCATGAATACTCGAAGATCCTTGGGGCTCACTCTCGCAGCAATCGACAAGGGGAGCGACTGGAGAAGCCAGAAAGGTATACCAAAGGAGTATCTGTTTATCAGGCCTAGACGACTGTAGTTCTTGATAGCCAGATTAAAATCTTTATTGAACTCTGGATGGTCGAGGCCGCCAAACGGCCTGCGGAAGGCAAAGGCAGTGACGACGTCAAGTGCCAGGCAACGGTAGGCATCGCTCAGGTTAATCACCTGGCCGACGGATGCAGCTACACGATCATGAAGCTTTTCGATGCTTCCATGAACTTCTGGTAGATTTTGCATAACATTCTGTGCTGAGAACCAGGACTGTAAAGGGCCCCGGTGCATGCGGTGGATATGATCCTGCTCGGTAGTGTTGGTACTTTGAGCGCTGCCGAAGCTCCTGTAGTACCACCAAGGCTTATTCGGCCTTGCAGACAGTTTGAAGACGTCATTCCATTCTGAATCTTTGATGTGCACCTCCCATGGACTGATGCGCACAATGGGTCCTGCCGAGTTGAGGTCGCATGTTAGTCGGTTCGTCCTAGTAATGGTCCAGTCACGTACGCACCATAGATACTGTGCAGCCGGTCAACTTCAACCCAGTAACGACCGCCCCCGTCCTTGAACAACTGAAAATAGGCCTCGTATGCCCCCGTGGCGGCGGCAAGAACGGGTCCAGGGACTCGCGCAAGCGGGTGGAGTGTTAGACGGTAGACTACCACGCCGATGGCTGAGACTGTAGCTAGACCCAACAGCGTAAGAAGCCAGTGGCCTTGCACAGCATCATTCACGAAAGTGTTTGAGATCATGGCGTCTGAATGGAACCCGACCTCCGATTTTTGACGTTTCGGCTGTTGCTGCAGGCTGACAGGCGCTATATATACCACCGTGGCTGACGCCTCCCACGTGAAATGACAGCCGGAGATCAGCGAGCTTGGTGGGTTACACAGCGACGTAAAAAAAACTAATGCATGCGCAGGGAAATTCATTGGGCAGCTGAATTCAGCCGCATCATGCGTTTTCTGCCATAATTTGCTCTAGCGCTTTATCAAGACGCGGGCAGCCGGAGCTCAAAGAGGACGCCAATTACTCTCGCGATTGCTTGCGCAAAGCACCGTGACGATGAGGCCTGTAGAAATCTATCCCATGCTCGAAATAAATCTTCAATTGTTGAGAAAATATGCACAACGTCTTTGCGATGACTCTCACCAAGCGAGTTACTGCCGTACTGTTCACTGCTGGTCACCAAGTGTTACCTGCTGGCTGAGTACGGCGACGGCCGAGCCTGGCTTGAGTCACTTCGCTTAGAGCAATGCCATGCCTCTCTTTCTTGTGCGCTGCTACGAAGCTGAATGTAATAATCAAATTAAAGACTAAAGAGAGCGAGAATATCCACGATCTATCGCAGGCCTGCCACTTCTCAACAAGGCGAGCAGCACAAGCACGGTGACTGAGAACGTTTCTATGCGAGGCAATGTTTGAACTATGGGTCTGAGAACTAATCAACATAAGGGGAACAGCAGTCTATACAGACTTAATTCTAATTCACACTAGTGCAGGAGGCAATCAATTGGAGAATTGTTGTTGGTAGAAGTCTGCCCCGCTCATTTGCCTGATTGGCTCCTTGAGTCACAGGGCTGCGAACTTGACTGTGCTCTACTCCTCTCCTGCAACAGTTCTCCCTGCAACCATAAAAGCTGGAAATAAAACATGTGGAACCATCTATCGGATGATGAGATTGTTAGGCGATATGCATACATCCCGCGTCGTCCACCGGGATATAAACTAGACATCTCAAAATGGCCGCGTATGCCTGCCCTTCCACAACCAACCGAGCGCCGTCCGAAAGAAATGGGCGGTTTACCAGACGAGATAATTGATATGATCGTTCAATATCTTGATCTCCAATCATTCGCTTGCTTTGCTTACACATCTCGCCGCAATGCGCAAATCGCCTTTTCATCGATAGAACTCCTCAACCTTCTTCGTTATGCGTCCAGAGCACTGGCCGGATTAGCATCACTTGGAGTGCTCGGTTTGTACACTATCCACTCGCTGCACGATATCCTTACTTCAGATAAGTGCGTTACTTGCGGAGGTTTCGGGTCTTTCTTGTTCGCGCTTGAGGGAAAGCGGTGTTGCTGGCTGTGTGCTGCTTATAACACCAATCTCTGGAGCGTAAGCTATGACAATGCAATTCGCGACTACGGTTTGACGGAGAAACAGATGCGCGGGATCCCCACGGCATCTGTCCATGGCAAGCAAATGGTCAGCGCAAGGGCAGTTGTGTCGCTGGCGGTTCGCGTGCATGGATCTGAGGAGAGGGTGCGACGGTGCTTTGAGAAATACCAGATGTATAAACATTTCCGCGCGTACAGACATGACGATGCATTGGCGGTAGGGGATTCTACTCTTTGGCAAGCCATCGGGAACAAGTGTGGGCATGACCAGATGGCCGGCTTTCTATGGCAATGGGACGGAGCGGTATATCCAACTTTGCGAAACGCAACATACGTACAGTTCCCATACCTAAAGACGAAGAATGACAAGGGGAGACGGATTGAGCCGGAGCTGGATACGGGCTTTTGGTGTCCTGGATGCAGATGCGTCGCATTCTCGAGGGTCAACGACACGGAGTCGGTTCGCGCAAAGAGGGAGAAGTACTTGCGTGAGTGGTCGCGGGCAAATTTTGTGAAGCACGTGAGATCATGTCGGAATATGCGGTCGGTGATAAAAGAGCATGGTGATGAGCAGTTCCGGTCGGCAATGGGGTGTGGCGATGCACGAGTTGGCACGCAGACGAGGCCTGGGTGGAGGCTGGCGCTTACACCAGTTGGCAATGAGGCTGACCGTGCTACGGGCCACTGTCGTACAGCATGATGCTTTGACGTTGCTTTTAATTTTATATGTTTTCAACCCTGCAGGACACGTTTTTTTCTCATTAATCTAAGTGATGTTTTTCTTTTCGTGGGTTGTAGCATTGTCGGACTGTGCCGCGGAGTACTGGAAGGAATAGCAGCTGAATATCGATGCAAGGATTCTGCGAAACGGAAACTAGCTACGATAAAGCGCACCTAAACCTGCAACTCGCTATATTTGAATACCGCAAGAGCACCGTTGCGCATTGAGCCTACGCATACAAGGCTGCGGCCATGCCCAACGGAGCGTCGCCTGCATGAGAGGGGAGTGTGTCTCTGCGGGGTCACCAAGCCTAAACGAGCGGACTTTGATGTGACGGGCGCGGGACAGCAATGTGACGTGGATGGATAGGCACACGTAATTTGTTGTTGGTACAAATGTCAGCGGCCAGCTTGGCTCTTCTTTCCTCTGCTCTCAAACTCCTTGACTCTTTTCACATACCACAAGGACAAGGGAAATCAACATGGAAAAACTCAACGCTATTCTGCAAGACGCCGTGCCCGCAGGCGAGGACGCAACCGGTAAAGTTGCGGGCGCGGCTTTTATAGTGACCAACAAAGACGGTACGTGAGACGGTTGGCCGCTGACGCCCGACGAGCCGCGGGTGTGAATCTGGCGATTAAGTTTTGCCGAGATCAGAAACCACTGGCCAACATGCTGATTTTTCTTTTATCGGTTTAGAATTTCTGTACTCGGGCGCTGCGGGCCGCAATGGACTGGATGCGGCGTCTCCAGCCTTTTCGGCCGATTCCTTTACCTGGATCGCCTCCATGAGCAAGGTCGTCACGGCTGTCTGCCTCATGCAGCTCGTGGAGCGCGACCTGGTGAAGCTGGATGACGACTTGCGCCCCAAGTTTCCTGAGATGCAGGCCGTCAAGGTTCTACGGGGATTCAAGGACGATGGCGAGCCGATTCTGGAGGAGAACACTGAGCCAATCACTCTACGGTGCGCAGCATCCACCCATAATTCAAGTCGTTTCGCTAACGCAGATATAGAATGCTCATGTCACACACCTCTGGCTACCCGTACGAGTTTTCCAACCCCAGAGCTCTCCAGTGGTCGCAGCGAGAAGACCGCAACGGCAAGTTCCCTTCTCGCAGTCGTGAAGCCATCACGACGCCTCTCGTCTACGCCCCGGCCGAGTACTGGAACTACGGCACCGGCGTCCAGAAGCCCTCTGCGCGGCCTCCGGATCATGCCTCGGCTTTGTTGCGAAAACATGGCAGCTCAGCAGATTTGTATCGACCCGGGGCGGCGGCCGCAGCCACCCGCGAGCGCATGTATCAGATGCTCGAAGCCGCAGCGAGCGCTGAGGGCCTTTCCATGTCTCCGACTTCACCAACCCGAAATACTATAAATGACACATACAATACACATACAACGAGAGCACGACCAATAGCAGTGCCGAGGTCGCGGCCCCGGCCCGACTTGGATGTGGAAATGCTCGAAGCCAGCATGCCACCGCCCCCAGTACCGACGAGAAGCAACGGTACGACCACTTCTTCTACCGCAAATCATTCTACTACTACTTCTACCGCCACTTCTTCCACTTCTGCCACAACTTCTACCATCATTCCTACCACTACAATAATATCTAGTAGCCTGCCTCTCGAGGCGCTCAACGACTCCTCAACACCCAGCGGCAACAGCACGACTACCAGCGGAAACAGCTACGGCCTAAAGCGAAGTGCCAGCAACAGCTCGCAAACTGTCACCATTTACGAGTGTCCGACCCTGGAAGTTGACGACCAGTGCGGCAACGACGAGGACTTGTCGTGGCTCAGCAACGACCAAGAGCTGGAACAGATGCTGGCCATGTCCTCGTCGCAACGCCGGCCGGGCGCGCGGTCCAGCCTGGCGTTTAGGCGATCGTCCGAGGCCGCGATGCAGTGCTCCCAGGTGGTGCGCAACGTGCCCCGGATGCGCAAACGTCGAGACCGAAAGCTGGACCGGAGGAGGCTATCGTCGGCGCTGTCGGAAAGCACAATATGTCTGTCATCGTCGCCGTCACCCACCGCCACGCCAGCAGGATAATAAGTATATATACGTCAGGAGGTTTTATCCTTTGCATTTTTGTTGTTTTACTAGAATGGTTTTGCTACTCAGCAACACGGCGTTTTTTTCTATCTTCTTTTACGGGTGGCACGCTGGTATCAACAGGAATATATTTGTTACTGGCATCACAGAGCCATGGGAGGGAAAGGGGTTTCATACACTCAACCGTCCTTTTTAGGCTCATTTGTCTGGCGTTTTACGGTTAAGCAGACGCGGATTTCTCAGAGTCCAATGTTTTATTGGGATATATATAATATATATCGCTCCGGGTAAGGGGAGATGTCTTTGCGAGTTGGAACTTTTCAACATTGTTTTGCTCGCATTTTTTTTTCCATCCATAGCCCTTTGTTTCTTGTTATATAGCACATGTTGTATGTAGACGGCCCCAAAGACACGGAAACGGCCTTGAGGTACATTAATGCCAGATTTATCTCAAAGAAAGCAAATCATAGATGTTCCATGCTACGTTGTATGCGATTTCAGAAATGCCCTACTACTCANGGGGGGGCGGACGAGCAAGGCTGTCAAAAGTTAGGTCAAAGCGATAGTGGGTGGTGGTGCCAAATCTGCAAGGACCAGATCTGGGATATGCGCGGGAACGCTAGGACGCTGGGGCTTTTCGGGGGGGGGGCGCTGCACTGATAAAAAAAAGGAGCGCATAAACCCAGACGGGATGGATCTCTGCGGGGGCACACCCAGCGATTCGGGTTTCTGCAGGTGCATTGTTTTTTTTTCTTAGGCAGCAAGGCCAAATTAATGAAAACTTTTTTTGCAAGGAGTAAGGTCTCAGTTCTGCCGCACTGGAAAAAAGAGGACGGTGCCTTGGGGATCTTTGGGCCGTTGCGCGGATTCATTCGTCCGCCGACGCGGTCCTCCTCTGTACAGAATGCTACGCAGTATTTCTTCTTTTTGTACATCGTATGAGCATATTTTTTATGAGTGGTTATGAATGTTTCTTGGCACTGACGCCTTTTTTTTTTTCCCTTTCCCTGTGAAATTTTCCCAATCCGGAGGCCCTTGGACGGGCTGGAGTCAGATAGGGACGGGAAGAGAGAAAGAGGCGGAGAGAGCTGTGCCGCGTGATGGACAGAGAGATGTACCTGATGCGGGAGCATGTATTTTCGGGCACGGCAGGGCCACAGCAAAAAGCTATCCACTGCGGATACTGCGGGAGGGTGTGATGCTGGTCGGTAGTTCGGTGTAGGGTAGGAAACTCAGGAAATAGGTCGGCATCTGAAGGGGACACAAAAAAGGTGGCCAAGCAGAAAACACTAATTGGCAAGAGCTAGTCTATTTGGGAATAAGTGAGGAGCTGTTAGCTGAAGAATTGAACAAGTAGTGATTTCTTAGCCGGCCGATATGGCTATGATGTGATTTGCGCTCCATCAGTAAGCTTCTTTTACACAGACAGTTGGTAGTCGGCAATAGTGCCGTCGTCTTCATCCCGCCGGCGCATCACTTGTGGAGGGACCAGCAGCGTAGAAGAGGCAATCTCATTGGCGGGAATGTGCTTCCTGTCCTCCCAGAAAAGTCTCTTTTGCTCTCTCCGAACTCGTTTTTGTCGTTGCGATTTAGAGTTTCGCAGAGTGCCCCCCACATACAGACAGATCTTAGTCTTGGTCCCAGAGAAGCTAGAGAAAGGCGGGTGAAGGGGGGGGCTACTGCGGAAGAGCTCTTCGGCTTGCAAAGGATAAAGCAGGGCTTAATTGAATAAAACCTGTTGCTTCATACAAAAAACGGGTTAGTGACGTTGTAGGTTGAGTTTACGGTGGCGAGGGACTCTTGACGTTCAAGGGTCACCCCCCGATACTTTTTTTGGTTTGGTTTGCGCAGCCTGAGCTATGGCGATCGAATCTGCGATTACTTTTTTTTTTCTTGGCATCTCAGGCTGTGTGGGTGCAGTCAATTCAATTCCCAGTTCCTTAATTGCTGCTACTCTTTTTAATATGCGTGGTAACCAAAAGACAATTGATCAACAACACAACGAGGTTGACTTGGCAATGGGTGGGTTTTGCATACCAGACAAGGGGAGCGACAACCCGCCCAAAATGTCTTGCTCGGGGGAGAGATGAGACGGGCGCACCGCAACCACCACCACCACCACCACACAAGAAGGACTAGGGAAACTAGCGAGCGACGAAGAAGCTGGTAGGGAGAGACGTGGACGGCGGCAACGGGGGGCAACCAGCCAAAAAACCTCACAACTCTTTTCTCCTTCTGTCCGTATTAGCTTGGGTGGCGCAAGACGGTAGAAAAGCTCGATCGGGGGACCACTATAACAGCACTGCCGAACGGTGGGCAGCTCTGTTGCAGCGGAACTTGGTGCTCTCTTCCAAGACGGGATATGGTGGACTTGACCTGTAATCTGGGCTAATCTCGCTGCCTAGCCGGGTGGGGGGATGGACAGAACTGGGCCATGCAGATATCTCCTGGTTTGGTTTGGTTTGGTGTGGTGTGGTGTGGTGTGGTGTGTGTGTGTGTGGTGCCCGTTGCAGGACCAGACACCATCTTCGTGCTGGTATCCCGTTCGAGGCCCCCCTCCCCCATCTGGAAAATGTGACTGAGCATGCGCCGAATTAGACTTTTCTCTTTTGCTGCCTGTGTCGGGGCTCTTCTGAACAAGACTGCTTTACCTGAGCTGCTCCTCCGTACTCTTTCCTTCACTCTGGTCGCAATAGACTTTCGTCGCGGCCAGGGCGGTGCCAGGGGCCAGACTTTGAGCCCAGCTCTGGGGTTTTGCAAGAAAGCTAGGAGGTACGGACAAACGCAAGGCAGTTACAAATCACATTCATCTACTCGCCATCACAGTGACACAAACTTGAATGGACGCGGATGGTTCCTGCAGGCCCGTTGCTGCCACACACACCAAGAAACCTGACCACACCATACCAGCCAGAGACACCAGATGGTCAAGCCGTCTCGGCTTTATTCCTAGCCTGCTCTATTGTTCCCGTGCGCAACAAGAGCCACAAGGGACCGTGAATTTCGGTCTTTTGGGATAGTCATTTGAACAAAATCCCGCCCTTCTCCCCCCTCCCGTCCACACCGATAAAGGAAGTTGGGTATTGGTTCAAACCTGTCAATCAAAATCGTCGTATCATNGCGCGCGCGCACGCCCGATAGCGTGCCATCCATCGCCCACGTTGCAATGGTGTCATTGGCAGAATAGACTACTAAACACGGCATCCCGAACGATTGGGAGGGGGCGTCCCCGCTGCCAAACCTGCAGCAAAACGATGAGCTGCAGAATCGTTTTTTTCCTCTTCTGAGAGCCAAGGAACTGCTGCTCAGTTACCTTCATTGGTCGCCACACGGCTGCCCGGCTCTAATCGGGCACTACAGCGCTGGACTGGGCTCTGTCTAGCCCACACCCCAGTCTTTAAGATTTTCTTCACCTCTCTTCATCTTATCCCACACTCAAACGGGCATTATACTTTATGGTCCTTTTTTTTCTTGTTCGTCTTCTTTTTACCTGTCTGTCGCTGAATTGTCAGATTGCGACTTTGACGGGCTCTTTTATTCGCCTGAGCTATCCACTTGCTGTGGTCATTTCTCGCCCGCGCCGCCTATGTTCACTCAGACTAGGTACCCAGAAAACCAAATCGCCTGGCGATCTCGTCCCGTATGATTCTCTCCGGCGACACACACACGGCCCAGAAGAGAGAACTCCAAAATGCTGGCGAGATAATCCCCAGTGGAGAACCCTTGTCGATTTATTATCCACTTTTTTGCTCCAAAGTCGACCTTTAGTGTGGTTGTCCATATGCCCACTTCCTCTCTCTCTCTCGCTCACTTCTACCAGTCCAGCTGGAATGCATCTCCATTTTCCGCCGAGCATTCCTCCCACGCTNCCCCCCCCCATTGTCTGCACAGCACCGTAGTAAATAACAAGTAAAACACTCTTCTTTGAATGCTCCAGAGACCAGCGTAGAAGCAGAAAAATTACCCGTTGCCGGGGGTTACCAAACTCTCTGCCCCAGTCCACACGCAACGACGCCGCCGTGGAACAGTTGACCAGCACCAAATAGCTTCTTCCAATACAAGCTAATTTGTCCCGCAACCTCTAAAGAGGGGACCGACTTGTATGAAGCTCTCGCTGCCCCAGCTACCGCACGCACACCCGTCTCGGCCGCCGCCTCTTGCTCCTCTTGGTCGAGTGTATCCCCCACAAATACCCGAAATACACCTTTGCCCGCTACTCTCTCCTCTCTCACAAGGTTTCCCTCACCCTCTCACCTCTCCTCCTCTTGTTGACAGCAATCTGTTTTTCGTCCTTTCTCCTCGCATGATACGCTTCACATTGGATCCCATCTCACCTTCCAACGCCCAAACTCGCTGAATGGTTGTCGGGGCTTCTTGTTGACTTACACCTCAATCACCCGTCAACGGCCATCCTTCTCGCAACCATCGCAACAACAAAAACATCTCTTCACTTGCTGTCGCAATCGCATCGCAGCAATAGAAAAGATTCATCCAACCAGAAAAGCATAGAGCATACAGAAACAACCACCTCCTCACAACCGCAGAGCCATGGCTCTCTGGACATCGTCCTACCCGGTCGACACCGGCGACCGGGAGTCCCAGCTTCGCGAGATCGAGGCCCGCATGCAGCGCGAGGCCTCTTCCCAGGCCAACCTCAACACCCTGGCCGAGAACGGCAACCAAGAAGAGTAAAGGAACCCACCTGCGGAGTGTATATACCACCGAAGGGGGTCTTGGTTTGTTTATGCTTGAGCCTAAGGCGTTGGTGTTTTCTGTTCTTTGATTGAGAAGCAGAAGTGTGAGCAGGCCGTTATGGGGGCTGCCGCGTCCGAGCTTAAATTCAAGTTTTTTCTCCGAATATGTTACAAAAAGCTGTCTATGAATGCAACGATTTTGGAGGCCAGCGGCCGAATCTTTGCGACCAGAGCAGCTGGTAGATGAGGTGGTCGATAAAGCAACAGAGGCGGTCAAACAGGAAGCGATTTGGCTTCTCAGCAATGAAAAGTGGCATCAGGCTTGGCCGGGCTGGCAATGTGTCAAGTGGCAAGAAAGATTTTTGGAGTCGCGGAAAGTGACGTATCCAGATATTCCTGCATGTATACCCGTCCATGTCGGCGCATGCCTGAATGGCCTTAATTATTTTCCTTAGTGTTTTTAGTGGACTTAATGCAAATATCCGATACTTGTGCACGATTCATTATGGCTATACCTGGCACTGAGGTGGTAACGTTATTTCTACCTAGGAATTGTAGTCGCTGTCACAGAGGTGTGTAGTGGAGGTGGCTTAGTAGGGAGTTATCGCTGGTGGCGAGCCGGAACAGAACGGCAAACTGAGGAAAATTGAGGCAAAAACATGAAAAAGCAAAACCCAATAGCAGTGTATAACAAGGAAAAACGCCAAATCCATTAAAAACCAACGTCATCACATGGCCGCATTCAACAGCCAGCTTCCATTGCAATATCAGAGTCCGTGCGTGGGGTAGGCCGAGCTTAGTCGCTGGACTGCGAGTTGAGGATGCGCAGGATGGCGAGGAAGAGGTTGATAATGTCCAGGTAGAGGCTGATGGCGGCGGCAATCTCCTCCTCGACGTGGTGCTTGCGGAGGACCATCTGGGTGTCGACGAGGACGTAGGCGCTGAAGATGAGGGCGGCGGCGCCTCCGTAGAGCAGCTCTCCCGTGGAGCCGTAGGGGAAGAACATGGACATGAAGCCGAAGAGTAGGAGGCCCCAGAGGGCGCCGAACAAGTAGGGCATCCACGAGGTGAAGTCGTACTTTGTCTGGCAGGCAAAGAGGGTGAGGGCGATGAAGATGCCACCCGTGAGGACGACGGCGTTGAGGACGATGCTGGTCTTGTAGAAGGAGACGATGACGGAGATGGTGTAGGCCTCGGCGAGGGTGAAGAGCGAGAGGAAGAGCAGGTTGGTGGGGTAGGACTTGCGCTTCCAGTAGGTGAGACCGAGGAAGATCATGGAGCCGATGAGCTGTTGGTGAAGTGGTTAGCGGGGGTGGTGGTTTGGTTGCAGAGGGAGAGAGGGCTGGAGGACGGAGAACGTACGGAAACCCAGACGACACCGGGGTGAGACTGGATCCATGACTTGTAGGACGTGCTGAAGAAGGTGAGGGAGCTGACGCCGGCCGTCATGAGGAGCTGGACGGTGAGGATGGTGTAGACCTTGCGGACGAATTGGTTGCGGATATCGACGGTGGCTTCGGCGACGGAACCGCCAAACTGCGAGGAAACGAGATCATTGTCAGCGAAAAAAANAAAAAAAAAAAAAAAAAAGGCGCTCAGGTAAGGGAGAGGGAGGCTCACCTTGAAGTCGTCGGGAAGGTTGTCCTCGCTGCTGCGCGCGTGGGCAAAGAGACCTTGCGCCTCGAGGCCCGCGCCGGCGGCGCCAGCGACGCCGGAGCCAGAAGCATCGTTGGAGCCGTAGGCGGGCGGCGCGTGGGTGTAGTCCTCGGGCTCGTCCTGGGGCGCGGGCTGGTACTTGGCCGTGGAGCTCATCGTTGCTGTGCGGGAAGAACAAATCCGACCAGAGGATGAGAAGGTGGTGATGGGGGATGATGGAACGATCGGGTGGTGTGTTTGAACGCAAAGTGGCGAAGCTGAAGCTGTGACACAACAACCTTGCTGAATAAGGCTGGCTGGCTGGCTGCCTTGGCTAGCTTGGTGCGTGGCGTCCACGCAAGTTCGCGCGTAGCACCTTTATTAGGGGAGCAAGGCAGAGATCCCGTGCTGCTGTGCGCGCATTGAGTGGCATGGGAGAGGCGGTAAACTGCCCCCGTCAGCTTTGCAAAGAGCAATATAAAATATGAAAAATGAAATGAAGTATAAATTAAACTACATGACATATTATAGTTCCAACCTGTAGACATCTGGGGTCAACTTGGTCAGCATTTTAGTGACGAGCGGCAAGAACGTATTCGGCGCCAAGCACATGTAGGACACCACCCGCTTGAAGATGGGCCCTGCAAAGCCGGACGCCTCTTGCAGTTGGAAGTCCAGGTGTTTTTGTAGGGGCACAGGCACCTTCAGAAAAGAGAGTACATATGAAGCGCAGCGCTGATGAAGGCGCGGCCTTGGCAGCCAAGATTGGCGATGTGAAGCCGGAGGACCGCTGGACGAGTCCAAGTAACAGTGAATATGGGTGTACGGTAGACAGCCATTACCTGGCACGAAAACACTTGCTGAAATCTCAGTTTAAAAAAAAAAGAAAGAGTAAATAAAAGATACTTTCGCACCCGCGCGCCGTGTTTCTTGCGAGCCAGCCAATCGTACATACGCAGACTCAAAAGGCACGTTCGTCTCCCTGGCTTAATACTGCCGGAGTAGACTTGTTCGGGGTCGGACATGCGCGAACTGCCAGCGCCTATTGTTGAGATGATCCACTCGCAGTACGTACGCCCGCCAGTTGCAATCTGTATATAGTATCAACGGAAAAGAAATCTACACCTGAAAAACGAAGTGTCCCTACTGCTGGTGGAAGTTTTTTTTTCCGTGAACGAGTTGAGTAGGGGAGCTGGCTGACTCCAAATCGGTCGACATGGTCTGTTTGAAATTCAACTACATGAAATGCGCCTACAGAACACTTTCCGGTGCTGACATGTTACGCTGTACATGGCCTCTTGCAAAAGTAGGCCAGAAGCATGATAATGCCGCCAATGACAGTTTGCACATCGCCTGCTGGTGTGGACTTGCTGCGAGGCTGTAGTGCGATCAGTAAGACATGGCGATCACACCCACCCCGCACTTTTTCCGTTGATTCCATATCCCCGTCAGCGGAGGGTTGGGACGAGTTTATTAGGAGCAAGCAGAGGCTAGATTGACTGCAGCTTACACGGGCGACCGGCCGCTGCAAAATTGGAGCCAGTTATAGCGATGCTGGACCTGGTCGCGCAAGGGCGCGTGGGGGTCGACCATGGTGAACGGTTTCCGGATGCCAAGTCGCACTGTACCTCCACGTTCCCGGTGGCGCTCGAAAACGTCTTCTTCACCGATGCCCGTTGCGGCACTAGAGCTGTTTGGCCAATGATACTTGCCGGTGTGTCATGCGATGGAAGCCCGGCACCAACAACAAGCCGAGAACGGTTGGGGGCCACGGGCGGATCAAGGCCAGGTTTCTTGGCCATTTCGGTCAACCCAGCATGCCAACAACAGCCCCTGCGTGCTACTAGATGTGCCCCGGGCTACGATATATCGTGCTCCTCCAAGAAAATGATTCCTGGAGCCCATGGCACTCAATCTGTGAGCACTTATTGAGCAACTATGATTAGCTCTGCTGAATCGCTCTTTTTTTTTTTTTTGCCTTATCTGGTTTTGCAACCTGCCTTGAAGGTCATGTCAATGTAGTTGTAACAACAAACGTACCACTGATTCATGAACGGCCGCATCGTGATTCCAAACTAAAATGTGTGTGGTAGAGCCACTCTCATTGGTGCGCAAACTTCTTGGAGCTCATATATTGCTGCTCCATTGGCAGCTAGGCCAGCCCAAGCCATTGCACGTTTCCGGGTTTAACATCTCCGAGCTCCGGGCCAGTGTTCGGTTCGGCCAGACCCTCGGGAGCGAATCCGGGGTAGCATGGCAGCTTGATGGCCTAGAGAATGGCTAATAACGGCTTAATGGCATGACGCGGTATTCTATCCCCATGACGGTCGTATTCTCCGACCAGAAACAGGCACCTGTTGAACAGCTATACAACGATTTGGCCACTTCCAAGGGCAGCTCCTCTATTCGATCAATCTCTTGGCGATATAGTTTTCCAATAGAAGATCCTATAGTGCTAATATTTACCGTATCATATTTCTACCTAGAGCCATAAATTTGCCAACATCGGCACCGCAAACCAGCTCACGTACCAGAGGCGTCGCCTCCTTTGACAGCCAGAAAGAAGCCCAACGGTTGCATTACAAATATCACGGCCCCTTGTTCCGACCGAATTGGTGCGAACAGGGTATGTGGACTGAGAGCTCAGATGGATACGAGCGGTCAGCCGTTTGCACTTCTCCCTGTGCCATCTGAGGCTGCAGCTTTGGGTGGCAGCAGACATCCAAGACATTGCAAGGGGAAGCTGGCCGCTCTGAAACGATTCCTAGCTTTACTCCCTCCACATTTCAACCTCGTATTTCTTTGGAATCTTTTTGTTTCTTTAGAATCTTGGCACTCATTGGGGGCTCTTCTCTCTTTTGTGGCTGTGCCATCTTGGAGAGAGCTCTCATATCTCTTTGGAAACTCGAAAGCACATGCCGTTAGCTTACTTCCATGCTGACATCTATTGACAGTTTCTTCAAAGATGCATTGCTAGACATTATCCTGAAAAGATATAAATACGTCCATGTCTTCCGTTCCTCTACAAGATTTACACCGACACAACCGCAATCAAACATTCATACAACAGCTATCATTACTCAATTTATCCGATCAATCAATTTATATCTTTTTCAACATGATGTTCATCCAGTACCTGGTTACAATTGCCTCTGTTGCGTCCGCAACAAGCTTTCAAGCCTGGAGTGGCGATGAGTGCAACGGGAGCGCAGGAGGTTCCTCCACGATTGGCCGCGGAGGCAACTGCGAGGAAATTAGCGGCCGCCACTCTTGGGAGGTCAACGGCGATAACGTCAAGGGCTTTTACTATGAGGGTGCCAATTGCGCTGGCACTTCTCACCAGTTCACGGGCTCGAATGGCAGATGCAACAATATCAACACTGGAGGCATTGTCCGTTCCATGTGCGTTGTCGGTACGTCAAAACACACGACAAAAGCGTTTCAAATTACCATGGCATTGGCTAATTCAACCTTCAGGTGCTAATAACAAGGGTTGCGGTCTCTAAATGGGCTGCACCGTTGCGCATACTTTGCAAGCACGGCTCTCAACTTACCCCAGCCTGGTGAGGGAGCGAGCAATAGCTCTTTCAAGTCCAGCCGTTAGCCGAGTATCATAGACACCAAGTTAGGGATTACCATTCTCCAACTATTCAAGCCAGAGCGGTTTACATAATATAAGAGAATAGTAATAGCTAGATTACACTACTATAGCCCTATATTTAACTTTTACCCTCTACGGCCCTAAATGTCAACGCTCATATATCTAACATAATTCAGCCGGCCCGGGGCATCTAGCTCGTGCGATGAATTCAAAAGTTGACCCTTTGACGACTAGATTCATGCTTTTTAAAATATTTGGCAATGAGTCATTCCGGTCCCAAACGTTCACATGCATTCTCCGCACTTTCGAAGCGTGTACACTGGATTGAACAGACACCTCCTACGAATACTCGTATGCTAAACCCTAGCGTTGTATCACTAGAGCCAGACTGGACCAGATACTTCACACGCCTTTCGAGCCAGGCATATGATTGGCGGTAGTAGCTATGCTCCCAGGGAACATCGCTCCATCCTTGGTCATAGACGTTGAGGTCGTTCCACTGCGCACTTATTTCAAGCTAAGGATCATCTCTCAATACTTTTGTAATGTACTGGTAGGGCCGAGCTGTGACGAGAATGTTGCATTTCCCGGAAACTTGTAGGTATCCGAGTCTCGCTCTTTTGTCGGGGTTTGATGAAGATCCCAAAGATTTCCAACTTCATCAGTATGTAGAGCAGCTGAATCAATCAGCTGCCTCCATAGTCCCATAATGATGTTCATTGAATCTTGAGTCACGACGTCCTTGTAGTCGCAGTGTGCACAGGCTTCTGCAGTTCCTGTCTGACATTGGGCGTGTTGGAGTAGTTGTGTAACAGCAACTGAGCTAGAGCAAGGTAACTGGGGGCGACGGATTATAGCCGCCGAAGTAAAGCATTTGTGTCTGAGAAAGACATGGTGCGGAGGTTGGAGTGAGGCAAAAACGAGGTAAAATTGAGTAAATATGATAGTGATGCGGTTTTGAGAAGGTTGCATGTTCGTTGGCTGATTGGGGAGCTGTGCTGTGTACCAGTTAGGTGCCCACACAGACAGGGTCAACTTTGAGAGCTTCATGACAATGCCTGAGAGGCCAATGCCTTCAGCCAGGTTGGTCTATATCTGCGATGAATGAAGTTTTGGGTTATCAAGATGATACAGGCATTGCCTGCATGTTGAGAATGATATTATGGACGCACTTTTAAGTTGAGGCATCTCCACCAACAGTCTTCAAGTTGACAAGGGCATGCAGAGCAAGGTATGGCCACTTGGAATCATGACGAGGTGATATGTGAACCTCGCTCCACGACTACAAATTTGATGAAGACTGGCGTTTATGACCGAGTAGGGCCGACAGATGGAAATAGGCTTTTGCACCTTCTATAAACCCATGCTTGCCAATTTCTCGCACCCAACATTGCTATTCGGGAGATGTAGCCAATCTACGGTGCATCCACAACAGGGGAGGCCATCTCCCCAGGCATGGATTGCGTTTTCCTGGTGGGGGCAAGCTCCATAAGTGCAGAGGACAGCAGATGCGCCAAGCGGTAGCCAAATCTGCGAAATGGGCTGGGCAGGGCAAAGAGGGAAATTTCATCATCTAATGATCTCATGTACTGTGTGACCTGTCAATACTCTGCTGGGGGGTAAAATGCTATGGAATGATGCTGTGTGTCTTGGGTCTGGTCTCCCGACAGAGACACCATTGACGGGATAGAATGGGCCAAGTGGCGGACGGGTAGGTTTGCCGAGAGGGCGGGCGCCTGGTGCAGTCTGCACCCGCAGCTGGTTCGTGAGATCCTTTTTAGGGTCTGCGCATTTTTGGCATGTGTGCTCGTCGGATGCAGGACCCAAAGACGGCCTGGAGGACGGCAGCTAGTTTGGTCAGGCGGTGGAGCGGCGGCTACTAATATCGAGAAAGAAAAAAAAAGAGCCGTTGCAACAGCATGGATTTGGCCCATGCGTCACGACCCTGAAGGATTTCGTTTCATGGATCAGGCAGTGAAAAGAAGAAGATTGGAGAGACGGCAAGAAGCGTAGAGAGAGACAGGACTGCCGACGTGCAGCATCCCACGCTCGTACAGACATCTCGCATCTTGGTTAGGCTGGACGTTATTAACTGGGTCATCTGTCGGCGGGGGGGGGGGGGAGCATTTCTGGGAAAATACGACGCCAGGTGGGTAAGCAAACGAGATGCGGTCGAACTGGTTGGCTGAGGAGAGGTTTCCTGGTTGTGAAGAGTGCTGCCGAAACCTGTCGTGGACTGGAGAAACTGACTGGTTGGTGGTTGTGGTGTGATGATGTCCCGGGTGGTAGTGGAAGAGGAAGCCAGCAGGACACCCAGACGGCTCACCGCTCTGTTAAAGTGCTTTTGCAGCGATCAGCTCGCCAACTGCAACATCAGCGACATCACATCTGCCAGGATGCAGTCGAGAAGGGATATGCAAGTCGATGAGGTGGAGACTTGCGTGCTTGAACCAAGGAAGCGAGGGACACGGATGATGGAGCTGCGCTGAATGTTGTCTCTTCTTCTTGGCTTCTGTCTCGGTAGGTGGCCCGCTCGTTTCGAAATGGAGAGCATTGGGATTGTGTTCGAGGCCGCAAAAGCCCACAGATAATCGTATAGCGGTCCCCCTTGATCCCCTCCTCGCACTCCACTGAGCGGCGGCGGCGCTGGGGCGTTCGAGTTGTACGCTAGTAGGGGAAGGAGGTGGTTGAGTGGCTGGCAGGGGTATTGCACTTGCTGTACTTTAGTTACTACAATATGATAAAACACGTTAGTCTCTGTTTAGGTACCTGGTTTGCTGGTAGTAACTTGGGTATGTGGTGGTTGCGAAATCTGCAAAACTGCGACATGCAGCGGTAGACTGGCCCAATGGGGATAGCAGACACTTGGAAAACTGTCGAGCAGTCAGTTTCGCACAGCAGGTTACCATCTTAACAATTAATATACCTTGGGTAGTTTAGCAGATACTGCACTGTTACCCTACCTCGCGGCGCAGTCATGTCACTTTTGGCCTGCTCCACGCGTGGTTCAGTACCTTCCCGCATGACTTTAGCTCTTCACTTTAGCTCTTTACTTTAGCTCACAACTCCAGCGCCTCAGCAACTGCCAGCATCCAAATACCTCCAGAAACCCTTTGTAGGTGCTAGTTAGAGGTATCGGCCCAGTCGCAGCTCTGCTATACCAATCCAGCCCACTACAGCCAGCCAGCCTCCTCCTCCTCCACACCAAACATCCATCCGTCTCTCTCCTCCATCTCCTCCTCTCTTCCACCTCTGCCTCATCACGCCTGTTTTTCGAGGGAAAGCGAGTTTTGATTTGGGTAATTGTCTTGTCCCAACCTCATATTCCTCCCCCTTTTATTTATTTTTTCCTTGCAATTTTTTTTCCCCTCGCTCTGGGTGCTTCACCTGCCACCACTGCTGATCGACGCAGTTCCCCTCCTCACACTGCAGTTTTTTGTCCAAGTGGCGCTCAGACACACACACACAGTCTCCTGAGCTCTTCTTTTGCAAACAAGCCTCGCCCGCCGCCCATTCCCGCTACACGAAACCGAACCGGGCAGCAACCTTGTTCTCCTTCTGCTCGTCCAATATCAATTCGACTACATCCTTTTTTCTCCTCTCCAACAATCTTACTCGCGCGCAAAGTCGACGACTGGCCAGCCTCCTACAACACCTTCTGCTAGCGCCAACTCCGTTACCGCTCTAGCTTGCAGCCTCGAAACATAGGGAAAAAAAAAAGTCACCACCCCGCCATCTCTAGCTACAGAACTCGACCGCTTGGCAGGCTTTGTTGGGTACACCACTCGACATCGTTTGCCTCGAGCCTCAATCCCCTCGCGCCGATCGAAAGAATCCGTTTCCCACCCGTCGCAATGGAAAAGACCCCCTCGACGCCCGTCGAGGACCAGCCTGGCGTCGCCGTGCCAGCCCATCCTACCGTCAAGACGGGATCCAACGTCCCCAACATGAACGGACCTCTCTACATGCAGACCTCGGGCTCCAATGCCATCCTCGTTCGCAGGCTGAAGCGAAAGGACGAGGGCACCTGGAAGCAGCTCTCGCGCTGGTTTGTCGAGAACCAGATCGGTACGAATTTATACTTTTTTGCCCCTGCCCTACTCCTGATTGGCGTGTTTTAGCGTCTGCCACGATACGCTGGCCGCAACGGCAATGGCCTCCATCTTTTGGCGGCGCAAGGAAAAATAGCTAACCATTTTATTTTCCTTTCTTTAGGTCTCTCGTTCAACCTCCTCGCGCTCCTCTTCCTCGCGCACGCCTTCATCCCCAAGGCCCGCGAACACACCAACAAGTTCTTCCACCTCTCCTACTTCAACGCCAAGACGGGCAACTACGCTATTGGTGCCGACGATGCCTACCTCATCTCCTTCTTCATTGTCCTCTTCACCGGCCTCCGCGCCGGCTGCATGGAGTACATGCTGGCCCCCATCGCTCGCTCCTACGGAGTTAGCAAGCGCAAGGACTTGACCCGATTCACCGAGCAAGGCTGGCTATTTGTCTACTACAGCGTCTTCTGGACCATGGGTGCTGTAAGTAGAAGCGCGATTGAAAAAATGGCCAAGAAATAGTCGCTGACAGTTGTGCAGTACATTTACTACCAATCCCCATACTGGCTCAACCTCCGTGAGCTCTGGACCGACTGGCCTAACAGAGAGATGGACGGCCTCATGAAGGGCTACATTCTGGCGCAGTGGGCGTTCTGGCTTCAGCAGATTATTGTCATCAACATCGAAGACCGCCGCAAGGATCACTGGCAAATGTTTAGCCACCACATCATCACCACCATCCTCATCTCGTCTTGCTACTTCTACCATTACACGCGCGTCGGTAACCTGATTCTCGTCATCATGGACGTTGTCGACCTGTTTCTCCCGGTATGTTCAGATAAACACCCCAACCACGAGCGCCCAGCTAACTTGTCTAGGCTGCCAAGTGTCTCAAGTACAGCGGCTTCACCACTGCCTGTGACTATGCCTTTGGCCTGTTTATGGTTTCATGGTTTGTGGCTCGTCACGTCATTTACATCATGGTCTGCTGGTCCGTTTATGCGCACACTCCGGAAATTATGCCTTCCGGTTGCTTCACCGGTACCAACAGCAACCTTGTCGGCCCCCAGCAGCCTCCCGAAGGCCTGGGCTACCTTCTTGAGCCGTTCTACAACAGCACTGGGCGTGTCTGCTACAACGAGACCGTCAAATGGGCGTTCCTTGCGCCTCTTCTCGTGCTGCAGCTCATCACTATTGTCTGGTTCACAATGATTATCCGCGTCGCCATCAAGGTGCTACGTGGTGATGGTGCTGAGGACTCGCGCAGCGACGACGAGGAGGAAGAGGAGGAAGAAGAGTTTATTTACGAGGAGGCTCTCGAGGAGGATGTTGGCGTCGAGGCGCTCGATTTCAAGAACTGGGAACGCCGGTCTGGCATCAAGCGACAGGCTAACAGCTCTGGCGTCAGCTTGCCTGGACACAGCGACCGCAAGGAGCTTCTGGGCCGCATTGGATGCGAGAAGCAGGTGGACTAGACGGGGGGAAATGAGTCGTCTAGCCACGGCGAGACGATTTGGGCTGGTGTTTGGCGTTGGGTTCTTTTTCATCACGAGCGGGCTGCTGCTTTCTTGGCCCTCGTTTCTTCCTGCACCGCGCAGAGCGCCAATGGGCTGCCTGGGCTGCATTCATGTTGTTTTTCTTCTCTTGTTCTTGATCGTCCTCTTCATTGATGAAATCTGGGATACCTACGTTTAGCCTTTTGCCGCAAACGTTCATGTTGCACCGAAACGACTTCTTCTTTTTGGGAAAAAAAATAAAGACAGACTTTGCATTCTGACTATACCTGCTAGAACAGCTCTCAAAGCGCATGAGCTATGAATAGTTTAGATTTGTTCATCTTTTACTCACTTTGACATTACTTGATGTGTACGCAAAGAAAAATCGGTGTGATCTGTAGCCACCACTGGCAAATGAAAATTGCGAAAACTTGATAATGCTCATATGCTATTACTACATGCTGACTTCATCAACCTGCTGCTGCTTCTCGCCGTGGCCGTTTCATTTCACCCTTCCAGCAGCTGCTTGGCTTGCTCCTGCAGCTTGAACTTTTGAATCTTGCCGCTCGCCGTCTTGGGGTACTCGTCGACCCAAAAGATGTACTTGGGCACCAGGTGGCTCGACAAGTTTGCCCTCACCCAGTCGCGCACCCCGTCTCTGGTCAGGACGTTCCCGTCCTTGGCACCCTCCCCCTCCGCCTTTTCCGTCTGCGCCGCCATCGTGTTGGCGCCGGCGGCCGTCCACTCCTGCCGGGGGACGACAAACGCCGCAACGCACTCGCCGAGCTTGTCGTCCGGCAGGCCGACGACGCTGGCCTCCTTGACGCCGGGCATCTGGAACAGGCAGTTTTCAATCTCGAGCGGGTGAATGTTCTCGCCGCCGCGGATGATGAGGTCCTTGATGCGGCCCGTGATCTTGACGTAGCCCTCGGCGTCCATCTCGGCCTCGTCGCCCGAGTACATCCAGACGGTGCCGTCGGTCGGGTCCGCCACGCGCACNTCGGCTGTCTTGTCGGCGTCGCCGTAGTAGCCCTTCATGACGAGGTACCCCGCGGCGGCGAGCTCGCCGCG
>JANAKD010000229.1:0-27850 GCA_027627215.1 Lecanicillium saksenae | reverse complement strand
ACGATGAGCTCAGGGCACGTGGGCAGCAGAATGGGCACGGCGCGTTGCTGGCCAGCCATGGGTTTCCAGTCGGCGTACCGCTCAATTTCCATGAGGTCTTGCGCGAGCTTGGTGGCGCGGGCTTGCACCTGTTTGTACGTGAGGGTGTCTATGCACTCAGCAGACGATTCATCATCCAAGTATAAATGCTCAACAAGCACGTTGTCTGGGCGACTTTCGCATTGCTTCTCAAATGCGGTGTGGACGACCGCTGAATTCTCACAGGTGCTCGTGGTAAGAGCAGGAGTTGGGAAACCTTGGAGGATACCATCCTCCGGCGGCGACTCGAGTCTATCCGGAACGTTGAAACGGCTGAGCAGTATAGTTGGCCAAGTAGTTTCCACACGCAGAAATTGGACCGTCATCTTGAGAAGATGCGTCGCGGCTTCCAGCGGACCGTGGCTCACTCGCAGTGTCATGGTCAAACGTGCCAATGCCGAATCGTCATCACTGACAACAATCAACTGCACCGCCGCGTCCGGCTTCACAATACCAGCAGCCATTCTGCCTCTCATCACTGAAATGCAGAAGTGGCCGTCTTGGATATCTCCAACATCCTGCAAGTGCAGCTGTAGTGAGGTACATGACCCATCCATAGGTGCCGTCGGCACCTGGGCGCCGACAATGCAATCGCGGTCGGGAAGCTGCGCACAAAAGAACGGCTGCGCGGTGTCAGAAATTTCTGCCACAAACCGCGCAAAACCGCGGAGAATGGCGTCTTGGTCGTTGCTAATGCCGTCGCTGTAGCTTGTCACTTCATGGCACCGCGTCGGCTCAGCGCTGCTACCCTGTACCTCAGTACCAAAGTACGGCACCTGCGTCAGCGCTAATGTTGCCATTGCGGTTTCATATCAGTGTCAATTGACCCCGAATATGGTTTATTGACGTGCACCTGAGAAAAGGAGTGAGCCTCAGCAATTAATTGATTGGTGACAACGGTTACCCGAGAATTGGGAGGAAACTATGCGCCAGCTGATGGTTCTCACGGGAAATGGATCACACAAAATGAAGAAAAGCTTAGTAGAATATAACGGGGAAACTGAAAAGCGTGTCGCAGTGCAGAGACACCCAACGGCATTGCTATGTTGGCATTTTCATCGGTCGGACCGCCCATCACAAAACGTATGGGGAGCGGTTGCATGCTAGTTTACAGTTGTCCTCATAGTACGCTGCTGCTAGTCCCGCCGCGAAAGTCCGGCGCTGGTGCTCGCCGCATGTAAAGTAGGCGCTAACGGAAACCATGGCTCGGATATTCCCTACTTCATCGAGCTGGAATGTATGCACGGGCGGCCGGGTGTACCGGCGGGTGCGTGCGTAAGCGCACGGAGCGGAGACGCTGTCACAAGAAAAGTTGGAAGGCAAAAATATCACATATGCATAAACGCACAGGGTACAGGTGTCCGTGCGGCCATGCTAAAAATAAGCACAAGAAGAAAGCGGCGCATCACTTTAGGCTCTCGCATCTGGGATTGTTGCGAGCGATATAGTTTTGCCCGTGCGTCGCTTCTTGGTCGCGGCACAGCCCAGGCGGACTCGCCTTGGCAACATGCCTCGGCCGTGGACAGTACCTTGATCTCGCCTTGAATCCAGTGGTATCTGCAACACTCTGGATAAGGCTATCGCGCCTGCTCCGCCTTGTTTCCTACGTTGAGCAACTATTTAGTCGTCATAACCGTTTCTGACGCTATTGGACAACATGGAGCTAGGTTAGCTTGGGTACTCGGGAAACTTGCTCCACAACGAGTACAGCTCGGAGATGGCGTCACTGCAATGCAGTGCATTATGGCTGTGACAAAATCATGAAATTAAACTTCTCTATGCAACTAGGCTGTTCTTCTACTCCAATTGACCCAGATAGTCATACACTAGCATCACCTGGATGCGTTTGTCCTCGCTGAGCACCTCCACATGTCGCACGTAGCGCCTCTGGCCCTCAACCATCTTGAACCCGTTTGCCTGCTTTGTCACCGTGTTGATATCGAGCTGAATCGTCTCCATCAAAATGACTAAGCCATCATCCAGAAGCATGCCCTCCGCCAGCCATGTCGACTGCAGGTCGTCTGTCTTCACCCATCGGGTGCTGCCGCGAATTTTGCCAAAGATGGGAAAACTGAGCTCCTTCCACGTCCCGTTGATGATGCGATCTTCGGTGCTATCAGGCAGCCCGTTGCTCGATTTGCCGTGGATCTGCAGCCGGTCGACGCCGTTTTCGCTCGTCTGCTTCATCCAGAGCTCTACGCCCGACTTAACGAGGACTTTGCGCCACAGCCAGCCGACTCCTTGAGCCTTGAGCATCTCATCATAGGGATCCGAAAGATTAGCGTTCTATAGTTGTTAGTTTGCATGCCGCTTCATGGCAATGCTCGTGGTTCGAAAGCTTGACAACATACCATACGCCACCGACCGCTTAAATTGTGCAGTGTTATAGTTTGTGGTGCAGCCATGGCTAATTCGAAGGAAAAATAATACAGGGAAACACAGCTGTATAATTAGCGATTTAGTGTTGAGAAGTGCGTGAGTATTTTCGCTGCCAAGGCGCAAAGTGTTATATGCAAGGCGCAAAGTGTTATATGCAGCATCTAATAGGAGATGGAAAAGGCGTTCTTATTCTGCTTACATCAGCGGCCGTGGAACAGAGCTTTGATGCATGGCAATCGTCTAAGTCTTTGTGCTTTCATCTGAGCTTAGGCAAATTAAGTTACATGGGAATGCCGTCCGAGCTCTGACGTTGCGTGGTGACGCTGCGTGGCGACGCTCCAACCCGTGAGGCTGTAATGCGTATAGGTGGGGCAAGGACCGTGCCTCACTGCGTTTTTGCGCAACGGCCGCGAATATTCGGGTGGAATTGGGAGTCTCTATCGCCTCGAGGAGAGATGAACAACCTGGAAGAAAGTCTGTCTCGCTTTCCTGCCGTATATGTCTCATTCACCGGTTGTGCATTTGAATAATTAGCACTAAATTGACACTTTGTTAAAATATGTTGTCCTGTTAATAAGCAAATACTATATCCGCTGCCCTATCTCGCAGCCAAGTCCGTTCCGCTAGACACAGGGGCAGCGTGTGACAAGCCGACAGCTACAGCCGGGTCTGCAATGACACTAGGTAATAGTAGCTAATTCGTAAAACTCAATTCAACTATGATGCCAATCCAGAATTGGCAAGAAGCACAGGAACACCGTCCGCAGGCACAAGAACGGCACCGAGCTTTGAGTCGATAGGCCCCGTACCTGGAAGAGCTTCACAAGTATCAAATTCCTGCGCAAGCCGCGCGAGCACGTAGACACCGGAATTGAGGGCGAATTTTTCTAGCTCCTTTGTTAGCACGCAGATGCAACTGGAATAAAAACCTCACAGTATCCTGGAAAAGTGGAAGAGAAGAAGGCTAGAGACTGGGCAAGTGCTGGACCACTCACGACCAATGCAGACCCGTGGTCCGCCATTGAAAGGCAGGTACTCTGGGCCTAGAGTACGGCTCGTCCACCGGTCCGGGTTCCACTCCAACGCATCTGGGCCGTATATGTCTTTTCTTCGCTGCATAACGTACACGCAGTACTTCATTGATGTTCCCTTTGGCACAAAAACAGGCCTGCTGCCGTCCGCCCCGCCACCTGTGGGCAGCACCGTATCGCGAATTGCCTCTCGGGTGTTGATTGGCACTGGTGGGTACAGGCGCAGCGTCTCCGTGGCAATGTTTTGCAAGAAGGCACAATCCTTGAGCTTGCTCGGCGTGAGGTCTTCTGGGGCGACTTCGAGCAAGTCGTGCGCGGCGAGCTCGTCGCGGAGCCGAGCCCAGGTGCCCGGGCGCCGACCAAGCTCCAGTAGGGCAAAACAGAGCATACTTGTCGAAGTATCGATCCCGGCAAAGAGCAGCTGTACAAGTATATCCCGCAAGAGCTCGCGGTCACCAGTGCTAGAGACGAGCTCCTTCACGAAGTTTCCCTCGTTTTCAGGGCGCACGCCGTGCTCGTCCGCCGGCTGTCTCTTTTCGTTGGGTATAGCAAGCGCTTGTTTAATCCATGTGTTCGCAAGCTGTGTAAATGTGTCGCAGCCGTCACGGAATGCCTTCGATGTGAAGAGCCAGTACAAGCTTCCCGTCTGGAGCCTCAACCCAGCAATTGGTTCGATCACGTGGAACGCATCTTCGAGTTTCAGTATGCCGTGTTGCACCACATCCTCCGTAGTTTTGGTTGAGTAGCTTTGCTTTTGAGAGCTGATATTGCTTCCACAAAATACTCTTGTGATAATGTCGACGTTGAGACGACGAATCAATGGTAGAAGATCGGGGTTCCCAGAGGCTCCTTTCGCATCGCCGCGGGTCACAGCGCACAGAAAGTCTTGAAGGCTGGCTTCAACAGGAGTGTAATTGTATGTCGAGGCGTTGGCGAACCTGGGACGCAGAAGGGTTCTGGCCGTCATCCATAGACTGTTCTTCCCCTGGTGGCTGCTGACGAGAACACCGCGCCCCAGCCAAGGGCCAAGCGCCGGGTAGCGATTGTTATCGATGTCCCAGTCACGGAACTTGGTGCTCAAGACGGTCTTGATGATGGCGGGATCGGCGCAGATTATGGGTGGGCAGCCCCATTGGTTATCCGTATATGTATAAGAGCCGAGCTCTTCGAAGCGGGTGGTGATGAGGTCGTCCAGGATATTGCCACGATGTGTCACGATTTGCCACTTTCGGTCCAGACCAAATGGTAGTTTGTTGTGCGCAAGCGTGAGAGGTTCGCAGCCGCTCTCGCTCGCGACCTTGCTGCGAACATGACTCTGTTGAATGGAGCGGGCGATATAGAAAGCCACAAATGCGGCTGCAACAAACATGTATGCAGTGAGCAACGCCATCATGTGTTGTGATTAAGTTGAAATTTTCTGATGCCCAGTAGTTAAATAATGACCGAAGCAGAACCATGTTTGTTGTTTCATCAGTTGTGGACGGGAGCTGCACAAGGCTACAGAGCCATGCCACCGCGACTTTCTTCCGACGTTGACGTACGACTTGCGACTGGACCTGTCCGCTTAACTCTAACCCGCCGATAGGATAACCCAAACAAGAAGCCTTGATTATGCTAGTATGTGCTAGATTGACAGCCTTCACTGTTTTTCCGAGTTTAAAGTTTATCTGTGGCACGGCGCGTTTAAAGTTTACATGTGACAGGTGGCTTGCCCGCATTGTGGTCCGAGCCCTTGCATATTCGAAGCTAATCAAGTTACGCAAACCCAATTGGACCTTGCTAGATGATGGTGTAAATGGTCGGCAAAACCGCAAGAAAACGAAAGGACACGCAAACAGAGGAGAACCGTGCGTCGCACAGATCTCGGCGCATGTTCTTCAAGGATGGCATTTTGATGTTGTTTGGATGCAAGATAAACACGAGACCGCTTTGCCTGGCACAGCATAACTGCGGTGAAGATTTACATCAAATAATTGCTTCAGGTTAAGCGGCATCGCAAAATCCTGTCACTCTTAACGCGAAAGTGTCACTTTACATCTTCTTTCCTGAGCATTATTCGATACATTGCACTGGATGCCCACTGCACTTTCAGAAATTGAACTAACCGGTATAAGAATGATTCCCATTACGCAACGTGCCGTTGTCGTTGGCGTTGAAGATGGCAGCGTTGAGGTGACAGACAAGATGGAGCTGCCTGAGCTGGAAGCCACCGCAGTCTTGGTCAAGGTTGCCGCCACAGCCCTCAATCCTGTCGACACCAAAATGAGACATGGATTTCTTGACGCTGGATGCGTCCTAGGCCTTGACTTTGCGGGCACTGTCGTAGCTGTCGGGACAGAACAGCCAGCCTGGCGACGGCTGGAGGTTGGCGACCGCGTCTTTGGCTGCACCGACGGCACCGATAGACGCAGGCCGCGCGTTGGTGCCTTTAGCGAGTTTACGGCGTGTCGCGGGTCGATCCTCATCAAGATGCCCGACGAAATGTCCTTCGCCACCGCAGCCACCATGGGCAACGCGATATTCTCGTCTGGCTTCGCGCTCTTCCACTCATTGAAGCTGCCCGGCTCACTCACTCAGCCCGCTGAAAAGTCACACTGGGTACTAGTGTATGGAGGTGCGACGGCGACGGGAACCATGGCACTGCAGTTTCTGCGCCGTGCCGGCCACAGACCGATTGCTGTTTGCTCGCCGAGCCACTTTGACCTGGCCAAGGAATATGGTGCTATAGCATCCTTCGATTATGCGTCCGACACCCATGTCCAGGACATTCGCAAGCTTACAAATGACGCGCTCAGTTATGTATTTGACTGCGTTACAACCCCATCCAGCATTGTGGCTTGCTCAGAGGCAATCGGAAGACTTGGGGGTCGCTACACTGCGCTCGATCCATTTGAACAAACACTGGTACGACGAAAGGCTATCAAGACGGATTGGATCCTGACAATTACGCTCATGGGGCGCGGTTGTGTCTGGCCTAAGCCGTTTGCCTGCGAAGCTGACACGGCTTTGCTGGAATGGGGAACGCAACTGGCTGCAGTGGCAGAATCTGTATTATCTGGAAGCGCAGCTCTCAAGCCGCATCCAGCGCGCATCATGGAAGGCGGACTGGAAGCAATCCCATCTGGCATTGAGGCAATTCGGCAGGGTCAGGTTCGAGGTTTTAAGTTGGTTTACCCGTTGTAAGACTTTAAGACTCTAGGTAGGAGATTCTTGTTCTACGTGTACTGTATCTACGTTGATTCAAGTAAGGGCATTTTTTCAACTTGATCCATGTTTTCTCGACGTCCAAATTAGCAGTAAATATTAGAGGCAATTTCAAGCGCAGGTGTGACAATCGAGAACCACACAAATGACATCCTCTCTACTATGCTACATTTCCAATGTTCGTCATATTGTGCGCGATTGCTGAAGTAGAAGATACTACTAATGTAGAATGCTAAGCACTGTATGCTGACAAATTCGCCACCACCTGAACGTGCCGCAGGCAACGTTAGAAAGCTGCCGGCTAGAACGTCTGTTCACCCAGGCCGAGTGTGCCGTGTCTCAGTTGTTAGCGCGGCAATGGGTCCAACAGGCTCAACCCCCTCAAGCCTCCAGCGCACTGACGCGCTCTATCCGACCACACGGCGTAGCATTATGCTGGCTATCGTGCATGAGCTGCCACCGTGAACTTTAGTTGTGTCGCCCACCTGGCACAGTCGGGGCTTAGACCACAGAAGATGCTGTGATGCAGATCGCCGAACTGAATACGAACTAATGAACTTCTCGCAACGAATGCATTTCAGAGTACGTATCTTGTATGGGACAGATGGAGCAGGTGCCGCGTAAAGGACGTGTGATGGCTCAGCGTGAAGGAATTCAATCTTACTTAAGTCGACTTCTGCTCGTCGGAAAGGCACATCATATCCACTCATGCCCATTCACCTGTTCAGAAACTAGTCCACACTTTCACCCATCTTCACGTTAGTGTCCTTTATGAAGTGAGCTTGGCCGAAGACAGGATGGAGCCCATCGCAATCGTTGGCAGCGCCTGTCGATTCCCTGGAGACGCAACTTCTCCTTCGAAGCTATGGGACCTGCTAAAGGATCCTCACGATCTGTCACAAGAGGTCAAACGCTTCAATGCAAAGGGGTTCTACCATAAAAATGGGCACTATCACGGGGCAACCAACGCGATAGCGGGCTACACGTTGGAAGATGATCCAATGCAATTCGACCCTCAATTCTTCAGCATCCAGCCCGGTGAGGCGGAATCCATGGATCCGCAACATCGGTTGCTGCTAGAGACAACATACGAGGGCCTGGAGTCAGCTGGTATCCCTGTCGAAACCCTACGAGGGTCCGACACGAGCGCCTTCATCGGCGTCATGAGTGCTGACTATACCACCATGGTCTTCTTTGACAGCGAGTGTACACCAACATACTCAGCTACCGGGACGTCGAGAGCTATCCTTTCTAATAGACTGTCTCACACGTTTGATTGGCATGGTGCGTCCATGACTATTGATACGGCGTGTTCGTCAAGCCTGGTCGCCATCCACCTGGCAGTACGTGAGCTGCGTTCTAACAGCTCACGTGTCGCTGTAGCGGGCGGGACGAATCTGATGCTTTCCGCCGATCCCTTCATTTCAGAGACTAACCTCGACATGCTTTCGCCTGACGGAAGGTGTCACATGTGGGACGCTCGCGCCAACGGCTATGCACGCGGCGAAGGCATCGCCGTCGTCGTGCTAAAGAAGCTTTCCGACGCCCTCGCCGACGGCGACCATATTGAGTGCATCATCCGCGAGACTGGTATAAACCAAGACGGCTACACGCCTGGTATCACCATGCCTAACCCAAAGGCACAAACAAGACTCATTCGGGATGTCTATTCGCGCGCCGGGCTGGACCTGAGCAAAGAGGAGGACCGCTGCCAGTATTTCGAGGCGCACGGCACTGGCACGAAGGCTGGCGACGTTGTTGAATCAAGGGCAATCCACGAAACATTCTTCCCTGAGCTCGCTACAGGTAGTAACCCATTGCCGTCCCTATATGTCGGCTCCATCAAAACAATCATAGGGCACACTGAGGGGACAGCTGGCGTGGCCGGCGTTCTGCGCGCATCACTGGCCATTCAGAACGGAATGATTCCCCCGAATTTGCACTTCCAGTCACTAAATCCAGAGCTTAAGCCATACTACGGCAATCTAAAAATTGCAACCGAGGCCGCTCCCTGGCCCAGCATACACGGCAGTGTGCGCCGGGCCAGCGTCAACAGCTTCGGGTTTGGCGGAGCGAACTGCCATGTCATATTGGAAGGCTACCCGCCCAGTTACCGAGATAGCTTGCCTTGTTTGGGACCAGAAAGCGCCACTTCATCGGATACCTCTAGCGTGTGTTCCGCAGAAGCGCCTTCCCCCGCATCGAGTCTTTCGCGTCCATCTAGTGTTGCCTCCATGGATAGCATTTCGCGCAGCAACGTCATTCCGTTTCTCCTATCAGCCTCATCGGAAAAAACGCTGCGCAGATATGTAAAGCACTATGTTGACTATCTTGGACAGAAGCCGCACATTGGCATGGCAAATCTTGCTTGGACGCTGTTCAAAAACAAAAGTGCGCTGCCCATCCGGCTCGCCACTGCGGCACCAACAGCAGCGGCCCTGGAAGCAGCGCTGCGAGACATCTTGAGCCAGGAGACTAGCGACCCAAATAGTCCAATTACCCGCGTGACGGCTCAGCCGGGGCGGCTGGTTGGTGTATTTACCGGCCAAGGCGCGCAATGGCCAACCATGGGCCGGCAGCTGGTCCTGAGATCAAAGCTGGCAGAGACAACACTGGACAGCCTTGAATCCGCCTTGGCCTGCCTGCCAGAGGCTTACAGACCAACATGGTCACTTAAAGCGCAGTTTCTCGCAGACAAAGCGTCCTCACGCATAGAGGAGAGTGCCATCTCCCAACCGCTGTGTACCGCTGTTCAAATTATCCTGGTAGTGATGATGCGCATTGCCGGCATCGACTTTGACGCGGTAGTGGGGCATTCTAGCGGCGAGATCGCGGCCGCCTACGCGGCAGGCTTCATCAGCGCCGAGGATGCCATTAAAATTGCCTACACGAGAGGTTTGTGTGCACATTTGGCAAATGGGCACGCAGGAGAGGCGGGTGGCATGATTGCGGCAACCATGTCGCGTGCCGATGCGGAGGACCTCTGCAGCAATGAAGCTGTACTCGGTCGCATTTCTGTGGCGGCATATAACTCGCCTTCCAGCGTCACACTTTCTGGCGACAAGGACGTGGTTGAACAAGTATCACTCGTACTGGATGATGAGGAAAAGTTCAACCGGGTTTTACGAGTGCAGACGGCCTACCACTCGCACCATATGGAGCCATGTGTCGGCCGATACCGTGAGGCGCTGGCGGCTTGCGCTGTTAGCGTTCTCACCCCAGCACGGCATTGCCCCTGGTTTTCATCCGTCTACGGTGGAAGAGAAGTGCAAACAACGGACAACTTGGCGGTTGAGTATTGGGTAAAGAACATGGCCCAGCCTGTTTTATTCGCCGACGCTGTCAGTGCCGCAGCAGCTGCTGGTGGCAAGCTGCAGCCGCAGGCACTCACATGCGCCGAGATTGGCCCTCACCCTGCGCTTAAGTCGCCTGCAATGGAGACGATCAAGAGCCTGAAATTGCAGAAAGTGGTATATGGTGGCACATTGAGCAGAGGAAAGGATGATGTAGACGCAATGGCCGGGTTTCTGGGATGGCTGTGGTCGGCCTGTGGCCAAACCGGCCTGGCCTTGGACCAGTACGCCGCCCAGTTCTCGGCCGACGCGCTGATTTCCATTCGTCATCTTCCTTCCTACCCGTGGGATCATGATAATTCTTACGAATTTGAGGCGCGCGAATCCCACGCCCATCGATTCAGGGAGATGGCCCCTCATCGCCTTCTCGGCGTTCCGACGAACAGCTCTGGCGACAAGGAGTACCGCTGGAAGAATTTTCTGTCAACCGAGGAGATTCCATGGCTGACCGGGCACCAGATCCAGGGTCAAACTTTGGTTCCTGCGGCAATGTTCCTTGTCATGGCTGTCGAGGCGGCCACGATGGCTGCGGGTGCGCTCGGCCATCAGGTCTACCTTGTCGAGCTGTACGACGCCGTGATACACAGAGCCTTGGCTCTGGCCGACGATAAGTTAACAGAAACTCTTTTCTATCTTTCCGAGGTTGCAATCAGCTCAAATCAAACCGAGGGAAGGTCGATCTTTTCGGCTAACTACCACTGCGACGTCGCCACTCCGAAGTCGTCCAGTCGCTTGAGTAGCGTTGCCAGTGGCAGGATTAAGCTAACTCTGGGTGTCGACGGCTCACCGCGGCTTCCCCTGGTTTCTCAAGACTCAGCTCAATTGGACGAGATCGATGTCAAAACATTCTACGACAATCTGTGGGGAATTGGTTATCACTACAGTGGCTCGTTTCAAGGCATCACGTCTCTCAAGAGGACAACAAACTGGGCCACTGGCATCATTTCGGCACCAGCTAGGACCGATACGCCTACTACCTCTCTTTTGGTGCCCCTTCATCCCGCTGTGCTGGACGTTTCTTTTCAAGCCGTCTTTGCCGCCTTGAGCTACCCGGGAGACGGCGGGCTCCAAACACTTCACGTCCCAACCACCATTAAACGGCTCACTGTATCCCCAGAGGCATTACTAAAAGCATCCACACAAGATGGTACATTTACGTTTAGCGCCGTTTCGTACATTGTGGACAAAAGGACGATATGCGGCGACATCAATGTTGCTACTAGTGATTCGGGTGATGAGGCTGCATTTCTAGTTGAGGGCATAACAGTGACCCCTGTTTCACCACCAACAGCAGAGGAAGACAAAAATATGTTTGCGGATATGACACTTTGCACTGCAGATCCGAGCACTGCATTGATTTTCGATGAGTTGGAGAAGTTGCATCTTAGCCGATCGGCAGACGAGTCGCTGGCCATTGGTACATATTCTGCCGATAAGGTACATGCATGCCAAGTTGTGGCTTGTTTGCTAAAGCAGATCACACTGCGATATCCAAGGGCCAGAGTTTTGGAGAGGATTGCAGACGATATGACCGAAGTGCTTAGTGTATTTGCAACGATGCGGCCTAAAATCTCGTCATACACATTAGATGGTGTCAGCGAAGAAGCGTTTACTGCGATATCTGACTCCCAAGATGGCGACTTTGGTCTCAAGAGGGCCTCGCTGCAGCTGGACAACCCGTCATTCGCGGAAACGACTACCGGCGGAGAATACGATGTTGCGATATTAGGAGACTGCCATGCGGACAGGGGGCAGGTTTTAAAAGCTCTCCGACACGTTATTCGGCCTGGCGGTTATCTGCTCTTAGTTAACGGCCAAGACATAGCAGGGTGTGAGAGTCTCGAGCCGTGGGATGTCTGGTTTACTGAGGCTGGATTCTCCGGCGTTGAAACGCAAATGCTTTCAAGTCATGGCCGATTCTCCATCATGGCTACCATGGCAGTCGATGACACAATCATGACTCTTCGTCAACCGCGACTATCCTCGAGCCCCAAGATACCTCGCCTGCTCATTATTGGTGGTAACACGGCCGCCACAGCTCATTTCACCGCGCGGGTCCGGCGCTTGCTAGGCCCTTTCTGTCAAACTATCACCACAGTGAAGAGCTTTGACCAGCTTGACTTGTCTTCTCTCGCAGAAAAGCCATTTATTCTTAGCTTGACAGAGCTAGACACCGACTTTTACTGTTCCTTGAGTGAAGACACATTTTCGAAACTGCAAGAGCTGACAGCGCGTTCCGAACGGATCGTCTGGGTTGTGTCCGGGGCACGAGGGCGCAATCCGTACGCAAACATGATCAAGGGAACCCTTCGCTGCCTACTCGAGGAATGTTCCGACCTTAAAAGTCAGATCCTGGATATCGGGGACGACGTAATGAGCGCACTCGAGTTCATTTGCGACTCAGTGCTGAGATTCCACCATCTGCATTCGATAAAACTTCCAGGGCAAATACTGTGGTCGCACGAGCCAGAGCTTCATCTAATAAACGGAAACCCCTTTATTTCACGCTACATGCCAAACAAGAATCTAGATTTGGGCTACAACTCCCTCAGGCGGGATGTACATGTGGAGGCACCAGCGGCCAGCCTTTTACAAATATCAGCAGACAACTCCGCGCTTTCACTGCAGAGGCTACGTGTAGCAGATATACCATCCATGGAGTCTGGAACGAAAAATCTTTTCAACCAGATCGAGGTTCGATTTTCTTTGTCTGTCTGTGTGCATGTACCTGACGTGGGATACTTTTATCCAGTGACTGGAGTGAATGTCCAGACTGGCCAAGTTGTTGCCGCCTTGTCTACTGAAAACAGATCGCACATCGCTGTTTCCGCAGAAACCCTGGTGCCGCTTGTCGGGTTCGCGGATGGCCATGAACGCCTGCTGCCTGCTACTTTGCAAACCATTTTTCAAGCGTGGTCAATCCTGCAGCGCTGCCCACCCGGAACGACTGTGGTTGCACACGAAGCATCGGACACACTGGCGCAGATGCTCGTCAACGCTGGTATCCGATCACGCGTGCGGTTTATTTTTACAAGCTGCGATGAATCTCGATGCGACCAACGTGGCGAAAACTGGAAATTCATCGCCCGCTATGGCTCTACCCGTCAGCTCATTGAGGTGATACAGCCGGATACCACCTTATGCATTGACTGTGCTGAAGCCGGCTCCGGCTACGGCATAGCCGACATGGGACTCCAAAACCCGCCCGGAACAGCAGTGTTGTCCGCTAGCGACTTTCTCCGTGCTCGGAGTTGCAGGTTTCCCGGTGCCCAAGAGGATGTCGTGCTTCAAACCCTGAAAATGGCCGTAGCTACGGCGGCGTCTTTGGAGGTCGAGACGAGCGACACCCAACGCGTTGCTATGATCCACGTGCAAGATCTGCCACTAAAATTTGCGTCTGGCATCAAATCCAAGGTCATCTCATGGTCAAGCAAACTGCCTGTTCGGGCAGGCGTGTTGCCAGCGCTGGAGGAGTGTCATTTCAGCCCCGACAAAACGTATTTCCTCCTGGGGATGGCAGGTAGTCTGGGCATTTCTACCGTGTCTTACATGATTTCGAGGGGAGCGAGACATTTTGCGTTGTCAAGTCGCAACCCAAAGGTTGACACGGCGTGGATTGCATCCCAAAAAGCCAAATACGGAGCCATTATCAACATCTTCGCACTGTAAGTTCTCTCGCGTGTGGCCGTGCCTGGCTCGGTAACGCGACGATAGTGCCTTTGAAGGTTGTACTAACTGATAAAATTATAGTGACATCACAGACAAGGCAGCCCTTGAGAAAACAGTTGTTACCATCAACGAAACCATGCCTCCCATCGCGGGAGTAGCCAATGGTGCCTTGATCATTGAAGACAGCTTATTCATGGATCTCACATTCGACAGGATGATGCGAGTATTGCGTCCAAAAGTGGACGGCAGTCGGTATCTTGACGAGGCATTCAGCAAAGACAGTCTCGATTTCTTTATACTGTACTCATCATTGGTCAGCATTGCCGGCAATACAGGCCAGCTTGCCTATGCCGTGGCCAACAGCTACATGGTAGGCTTGGCTCACCAGCGCCGCCAGCGAGGTCTAGCTGCTTCCGTCATCAACCTCACTGGCGTCAGCGGCATTGGATTCATTACACGAACAGGTCACAATATCTTGGCTCGCAGCAAGGCACTAGGTTATGACATCATATCCGAGAACGACTATTGCTACATATTCGCAGAGGCCGTCCTCTCCAGCCCAAGTGCGTCAGCCTATGGGCCAGAAGTGTCGTCAAGTCTGCGCTATGTAGACTTGGCCCACGATAAGGACATCCCACCGTGGGCGTATGATGCTAAATTCGGACATTACTTGCTTGACCGTCAGGGTCCTGCTGATGGTACTTCTCCAGACGGTGCCGGTGACGAGCAGGCCAAACTGAATTTGACGATGCTTCGGTCTGTGTCATCATCAGAGTGCTATGAGTTAATTTTGCACGCATTCCAGAATGTAGTACGAAAGTTACTTCGGTTACCGGCGGAGCAGGCAGTTCCACCAGACGCCCCGGTCCTTGACCTGGGAGTTGACTCGCTGGTGGCGGTGAAGCTGCGACAATGGTTCCAAAATGAACTGGAAATGAACATGCCTGTCATGAAGCTGATTGGAGGCGCTACTATTTCGGAGGTGATTTGGTCTGTGGTCCAAGGGATATCCCAGGCTGGTAAGGCTTAGCTGTTAGACTGCTAGACGATAATTTCAATTATTTATTCAGCTGAACGGTGTCTATACATTAAGTAGATAGGCTTCTCTCGTAAGAGACTTTAGTACAGACAGGATTAGAAGTTTTTTCAGACCTAATTTGTCAAAATAGCACTTGTTAAGTACATTATATCGTTATAATTTTATACAACTAGGCCGTACAGCTATACCTCGGCATGGCGCTCGTCACCACGGATCATGACCTGTATGCTAAAAATACATAACGTACTCACGGCCGACCAGAACACACGGCAATGCGGAGCACCCCAAGGGTTGGGATAGGGTGGAATTGGAGGCCGGCCTGAACGCCGCTCATTTGGCTGATTTGCGCGGCCCACCCACCATATCCCAAGCGCCATTCTTTCCATTGCTCTTACTACGCATCCCAGACTAACACATACAAGTCTATTGAGGTCGGGGACGGATTCTCCATCGGGCAGCTGCGCAGCAACACGGTGGCATCTGTGCCCTTCAAGAGTAAAATGTGCCGAGGTCATTTGCACGGAGGAGAGGCAGTGCATAGCGGGTTGGCAAGAACCATAGCGCCCACGTTAATCTACCGACATAGTAATGTACCCGGAGACATACTATACAAGTAAGCTCCGAAGTTTAAATGAGCAAGGCCGAAGCCAGAATAATTAAGAGGATCAGGCTAAGATAAATAGGACACAGATGTGGGAAAGCCGGCTTTCGACTAAAGAAGTGAGCGCCGACTGTGTGCGCTAAAAAGCAGAGCATCCATCAATGGACAAACTCGAATATAAAAAGAGCGACATCCCGCTGCCTTTAAAAAAAACCGACAGCCAGCAACACTCCAACCCATTAGCACACCAAACCATAAATCCATTAAAAGATTTGCTCAGCAGTACGTATTGATGCCATTGTACCCTGATCCCTGCTAATCCAAATAGATCATTATGCGCTTCACTATCGTCGGTTTCGTCCTCGCGCCAGCTTGCGACGGGCAGATGGGCGTCGACATCCGAGCTCTCGTCATCGCTGATCGCTAAAAATCCATGATAAAATGTCAGCAAATCGCACCTCACAGTGAAAAAGTCTTGAAAAATCGCGTCATTGGTGGATTTTCATTGCCGATTGAGCTGCTCAACCTGGCGGTCGCCGCGTCCATTCGTTGTTTCCAGCCACCAACAGATAACAACCTGGGGGAAGATGCAAACGTACCAGGGGGCATGGCGGGCGATTCGTCCTTTCCTTGAAAAAAATTCCCCAAAAAATTCGAGAAGCTCATAAGAAGATGGGCAACGAGAATCGGCCGAAAAGGTAACGGATTGGAGAGTGCGCTGGATCGCCGTGCAGACTGTTTAATCATCGCATCGCGGCTGGGCAGAGGCAACGTGAAGCGCTTGCGATGCGATTGAGTCACGTGCACCGTTTCGCGTTTCTGGCAGCAGGTCTACCCCTCCGTATTAATGGCCACTACATTATTCACGGCGAGAATATGCAAGAGTGAGTGTATTGGTGAATTATTATTAAAACTGTGAATTCACGAAAATCGAGCCACTGTTGCTCTGCTTCGTGGTTTCCTCAATTGGCTTACGCTATAATCGGCGATGTCGACAGCTTAGACTGTCGTATCGCAACGCAGAGCCCGCTATGAACCACAAGTCGCTGTAAGTGGTTCGCGGCTCTGCGCAATCCCGCTCCGGTACTTGACAATCTCGGATTTTCTCCGAAGTAGCGTTCTCAGATTCCCAAGTCCCGACCAAGGAATCCTTGAATTAAACCATGATGAGCTTCTCGGGCTGCTACGGCTTATCCCGGCCTCAAAAGTCTTGTGTTTGTCTTGGCCACTCAAGCCTCGTTCTTCTGGCCCGTTCCAACGGCCTCCTTCCTATTTCAATCATACCTTACGATGTCCTTTTGTAGGATCACGATGAGAACGATGGAGAAAAAGAAAAAAGACTTGCATGCCGGCAGTGAATGAAGGACAAAAAGCAAACATCGCGATCCGTAGCACGGGGCTTTCCTGTGCGTTGTAAATCCGCGAATCGGAAACGAAGCCATCGAAGCCATCAGCTACTTTCTGGTCAGGTTGCCGCCTCGCTGCGCGCTGGTATTACCAAAATGAGAATCAACCCTCTCTCGGTCTCTCCGTGTCTATTCCTAGCAAAAAGAAAAAAAAAAGGCCACTGGCAGAGCTGCCTAGTGCTTGGCCGCAGGGCCTGCATCAGATACCATGTGGACCACGGCAAAAGCCAGACGACTCACAGACTGGACGCCGTTGCACATCGTCAAAACGAGTACGTGCATGAGATTGGCGAAGAACCACAATCAAACTTTACCAATAGCACACACTTTCCCCCCTCTCCTTCTGTTTTTTTCCCACCTTCCTTGTTCATGCTCCCTTCCAGTTTTGCTATTCCACCCAGGCTTTGCTGCTATTGCTGGGATATCAGCCGTATATCCCCTTGGCCCCTGCGTCAAGCCACCAAGCCAGGGAACTTGGACAACTGTCAGCCTGGTGTCGGACGTCTTTCCTTTTCCAATACCGCTATGGCGGCCTTTTTCTGGAGGAACTTCTTTTTCTCAAGCCCTCTTTACTTGTCCGTTTTGGAAATAGTCAGTGCGCTGTTTCCCAACTCGTGCCATCCTGAGAACAAGTATCGGAGATTTGTCGCAGCTGTCGGTTACGCACGACAGGTTGCTGACCAAACCGCTAGCTGTGCCGTCCAAATCCCAAAGCTGCAGGAGGTCTGGAATTGCAAGGGCCAGGATAATAGATCAGTTGGATTCGTCCCCGTCTGTCGGGGCTGGTGACCAGAGGTCGGACCTTTTGTGAGCCCGCCGCTGATCTTTCTCGCCATTATTAGCACATGTTACATCAGTGGTTGCCATAACTGTGTGCCTGATCTGCAAATGGAGAACGACTTGCGCCATATCTTTACGAACAAGCCACGATGAGGTCCAGACCCAGCCTTGCTTGGTGTAGTTCCCAGCACGATTTGTTCTCGTTCTGACAATTGGCCCTTGCCATGCTCCCAGAGCGTGCTCCGCACGATTGGTCGCATGTTTACACACCACGAGCTTCTTGCATGATGAATTGATCACCTGACTTGAGCACCTTGTTCACAGACAAGCGGGTTGTCGCTGTAAGCAGCTCTGGCCGCACACTCGAGCTCGAAAAAGGAAACATGACGCAGCCGTCCCAGCGTAGGCTGTCGTACCAATTAGGAAATTACAGGTCCTGCAATAAGACTTGCTTCTCCTGTAACAGTGACAACTCTAAATTGGCAAGGGTAGTTATAATTACTCACGTCGGGTGCGGTTGCAATGTACAAAGTTGCGAGAGTAGCATGCATCGCGCAACCCTGGCGGGGGCTCGTTCATCGGCTTCCAGAGGGCACTCGGTGAGTCGAGACGGCCTTGCCTCAAGCCATCTTGTCCTCCGAGCCGATAATCTTCGCGGCCGTGGATAACGTTACAGACTCCGGTCCCCACGTTGTTTAATTCATTACGAAATTCCTCCTGTGGTCGTGACGAGCCTGTAAGACCGTGGTCGGCGTCTGCACCAGGAAAGGGGGAGCTGCGCCTCACCTAAAACTAGCGAAATATAACACCCGCATTAGGAGCTGCCATTCAGGTGAAAAAAGACCACAGATGCATGGTCGGTGCCATCCATGCATGTGGTGAGTCCACTGTGCCGCGCTAGTGCCAGGGGCGGACGCAGGTGAAAGCTTCCTCGGCCAAATGCATTGAGCTGCGTCTTGTGAGAGTTTATGCCTGGCTGCCAGCCCTCGTTACGACAAAGAGTGCATTGCATTGGAATAGTGCTTCGGCCCCAGATGTATGTACGCTTGACAGCTTGTGGAGAGTTTGTGTTGTGCAAACCAACTTGCCATGTATCATCTCTGCCAAACATCATGCAAGACTCGGGACCAAAAAGAAGGGAAATACAATATTCCGCCTTGCTTTCCGCGGCTTGGCCATGCTAATTGCTTTTTGGAAAGTGACAACAGTCTGGTTGGGCCAAGCGAGACTGTATTCTTAGTTTCCTACACACTGACCGGACAGGTAACACGACTGTGGAGGGAGCTAATCGAAAAACTGCACCAAGAGTGCTGCTCCGACCGGGGTCGAGTATCCTTTGTTCATATCAACCTGCATGTGGCTCAGGTCAACACAGCTGTCGCTCAGAGCACCGTGAGGCTGGAAAGTTTGCACCGAGGCAATTGATTTAAAACAACGATAACGTATGTGAGACCGGGAATCGTCAACTCATAACCGGCGCATCATGTTACGATCTGTATTATAGGAATCTCATCAGCTTGTACACAGGGGGACAGTGCCGTGCCAGCGGTAGTTGCACAGTTGGGTTTCGGGGCTGCCTGGTGCATGCTAGCTGCGAGTTAGCCACCCTCCTCCATTATAGCGTGGCGCCAGTAGCACGGTTGTTGGGACCACATCCTTGGGACCAGACACTTGTTGCCATTGTAGCACTCGTGTCTGCAAAGTTGCGCTCTTTCGATCATTTAGTTGGAATTTGCATAGGGAGAATCCACCCCCTGTTCAGATAACGGGAGGCTCGACTCTCCTCTGAGGGCTCAGTCTCAGCAGCATCCCGGCCCATATGCAGGCGGCCCTGCAAGTGCAGGTGCAGTAAATTACCAGCGCATGCAGCTCGTAGGTAGGTGCATATGCCAATTCAGTCTAGGGACGACTCTCTAGTGCCGCGTCGGCTCCGTGACAAGTGGTGAGATATAGGGGCAATACCTGTTGCCAAAAATCCGAATAGACTCGCGGCATGGTATGCATGCGCGTGGTAATGGCCAAGGCTAGCAAATCCAGAACAGAGGACGGCAAACAAGGTGAAATTGGTCAAGGCAAAGTTGGCCAGGAAGCTTGATTCGGTTTGCTTGTGGAGGGGTTGGAGCTTGGAACGAAAGGCCCGGAGGCGATCGGCGACTGGCGGGTGTCAGGCAGGCCCCGCCTAGCGGCTGCTCCTGGTTCAACGGGCGGCTTGTTCTTGTTCGGGTGAGGGCGTGTCTAATAAGCCAGGCCCAGAGTGGCTTTTCACCTATTAAGGTCAGCGGCGCAGTGACAAAGACGTGCATAATGGCTTGCGAGAGAAAGCTCCGTATTTGCTCGGGCGAACCAGATGGTCCACTCGGTGAGCTGTCCTGTAGGCAGGTATCTTGAGAGAATTAGGAAGCTGACCTGATGGCCGCCTGCAAGCCCAGGAGAGAAGCAATGGACCTCGACCGGTGATCAGAGGGCCGATGAGTCGAGGGCCATGTACTGACTGACGATCAGCCAACCTGGTGGACTGTCCGCGTATCTGCTACGTATCACCCGGCTCTGTTATTGCGATTGATATAATAAACCAGCTGCAGGCAAGACGTGCGTGTAGCCTATTGGCGTCGCAAGGAAGTAAGTAGCCCTAGTGCCTGGCCAAACCAGGAATCGTGGACCAGCCAGCTGGTTTGAGGAGGTGGGCACATTGAACTTGGCGAGTCCGCCCCAAAGCGTGGCATCCTGGGAAAGTGAAATCAAGCAATGCATGTCCTGGATTTGGAGAGCTGAAAAGGGAGTGACGGTCCGAGGGCTTTCATCGACACAATGCATGTCTCTGTCAGGATGTAGGACATGACAGGGCAGCAACACCAATGGAGGCCAGCAAGCGAGGCTCCGGGAAAGCAAGAAGCGTCTGTGACAACGCAGGACAGGGAATGACTGGCGATGAAGCCCAAGCGGCCGGACAACCAGAGTGATGCACACGCCGAATACACACGCAGAATGAGGTGCTGGACGCTGGTCGCGATGCTGAGCATAAACGGCGCAGCAGCCCCAGGCATAACAATAAACACAACATCCTCGGCCCAAAAAAGCAGGCATAACAACAACAGCGGCCCGTCTGCGAGGCCAACTGCACATGCATAGCTAGTTTGGCTCGCGAGTATTCGCATGCCACCGATGAGGCGGCCAAGACCAGGCAGGGCAAGGCGGCCGCACATCATGACCTCAAAACGCATCACAGCACCCACCACTCACACCACCGTCCATCCCGTCCTCACTCTGGTCTTTTACTCCCGGGGGGTTTAGCTCGACGTGCGGTCTGGTCTTGTTTTCATCTCTTGGTCTGTTCTTTATTAGCGGCCGTGCATGCGGGCGGCGGGTGCAGCAGTTTTTAGTTGGTTTAGTGGTGCTGTGCTTTGGTGTCTTTTTTAGCTGCAGTTGCGCTGAAGGAGGGGGCCGAGATGGCGCGGCCCATTTTGCGCCCCGAGAGGTTCCACCCCTGACCCGGAGTCATTATTTGAGGAGAAAAAAAAAATAATTAAAAAGGAACTTGCAGCTGCCTCTCTTTCTCCTGCCTGCTCTCTCGCTCTCTTTCTCTTCTTCTTTTCTGCTTTCTTGCCGAGGGCAAAACGGCTAGCTGGAGGATACTGTCACGGCTTGGGAACTCTGCCTAACACTCATGCTCGCTAGCCTCTGCCAGCCTTGTATATACTAGCAATTGGAGGATCTCGACCTCCTGACGTTCGTTACCAACCGTTTTTGCCTTTTTTTGTCTGCCTCTGGGCGGCTCGTCACATACGCCACCTACCTTTCTGCCTCTTCGTCTCTATCCAATCGTACCCAGGCCCAGTCGACCTCTTCTCTGCCTCCAATATCGTCCCTACTCTCCTTATGGTCCTAGCCGCAACTGCTCCAGTCGAGGAGCTGCCCGAGTACGCCGTCTCTAGAGGCACCGACTCGTAGTCTTGGAGGATATACACTCCTTCTGCCTGAGACTGAGAGCAATTCCTTCCTCGTTGCTCCCTCGTTTCTTCCCATAGTCGTCTGCCCGTCACCATGGCTGAGCCGTCTGCCGAGACCCCTGACGCCGGCACCCCCAAGCTTGGCGCCCCCAAGGATAAGAATTGTCCCTACTGTGGCCAAGCCTTCACCTCGTCCTCGCTCGGCCGACATCTCGATCTCTATATCAAAGAAAAGAACCCGAAACCACCGGACGGCATTCACGACGTCGATGCGATCAAAAAACTGCGTGGGGGGATTACAAGGCGGCAACCGCGGGGTTCCATTGGTGGACGGAGAGAGGTCAGCAGCACGCCGACGGGAACGCCAAAAACTTCCAAGAAGGAGACACGGACAGCGTCAGACCCTGATACCCCCAAGGCCTCGCAAATACCAAAGGACGGTCAATATGCCGTGGATTCGACCCTGAGCAAGTTTCCATTCGCCCCCAGGTGGGAGGCAACGGGCGTCATGAACGACATCCCACCCAAGGCCGCTGCCGACAGCGAACAAATCACAGAAGCCCCCAAAACGGCCGGTCGCGGGCCGAACAGTGAGCAAGCAGATGGTGCAAAAGGCACAGTTCGACGTCAAGCAGAAGCTCGCCGACGCAATGGACACGGCTCGCGCCGCTGAGCTTGCCCTGCGAGAAATTATAGGCTCCTGGAGATCTGCAAAGTACGTGACCAACCGGATTCAATCCCTGCTCTGTTACTGACCAGGTACACACAACTATAGGCAAGAAATTGACAACACCTCGATGCCGTTCGACTTCGATCCCTTGTCTCTAGATTTTCCAGCGCTTACATTACAATGCCTCAAACCGCCGCCCACACTATTTTCCTCTACCCAGCACGCCACGTCGACATCATGGTCGGTACAGTCACCAGGCGAGCGAGAATTCGGTGCACTCAAGACATATTTCGAGGAGGCTTTCAAGGCTTGGACGGTGACATGTGCCTCAGCCACCACCGCCGTCACAGAGGAGTTGATCACGCTACCAACCGGGCAGTCTGCATGGAATGTCCGGGAAGCCGTCCAAAAGGCCGAGCAATCTGCTGCCAGCTTAGAGAAACAAGTTGACGAACATTTGGAGTCTGCCTTTGTTGTGTGGGAATCACTGCCCGAACAACGGCGAAACGAACTTTGGGTGCTAGAGTTGGCCCGGGGAGTTGGCCGGAAGCAAAAGGATATCGACAGGTTCAAGGACGAGCAACACCGCCTCAAGCAAGAGAACGCCAGCCTCAGGAGCCAAGTCGATCAGCTAAATCGCCTTCAACAACCTCGCGAATTCAAGCTCTTGTCACCAACTACATATCCTCTGGATCGAGATTTGATTGCCAGGGCGTATGGTGCCGGAGTCCGAGGCGCCAAGAGCATTGGCTTTGATGTAGAGGACCGCAAGTTTGATTTGGCGACGGTGGTGGCAAGGTCTATTAGCCGATGGAAGAATGTCATCACATCCACCCGTGCATCGTCCTCGGGGATGAGCGCTCAAAAGCCATTGGAGACACCCAGCAGCCCTGCTCCATCAGGTGATACCGCCAGCCCTGCACAGTCCCAGCAAGCAACAGTGCCCAAGCCGTCACAGTCTACACCGCAACCCGGGCCGTCCCAAGAGAAACGATTATCAGTAGCCAGCACAAACGACCAGGCGAGCGAGCAAATGACGCAGTCCACGACCACCACCGCTCCTCCATCCGTGGCCGAAACCAGTGACCAGGATGCCGACGCCGAAATGGAAGACGACGATAGCTTCGCCATGATGGACGCCTCCCCCGTCAAGCAGCCCCAGCCGCCGATGCAGCAGCAGGGACAGCTCGACGTTCCCAGGACACGGGCCCAGGTGCAGCAAAACTTCATGATGCCCAACGCCAGCGTCAGCCCCGCCTCGCGGAACGCCATGGCCATGAGCCGCTCCATGCCTAACATGGCCATGGCCATGCCGGCTAGCACGATGCAAGACATCGGCATGGCGATGCAGGGTGTTCGAGGAGACATGTACATGGAGTGACTAGATGGTGGCGGCCAAGACTACAATATAAAACGGGAAGCGGAACAGCAAGAGGAAGAGGACGAGGACGAGGAAGAAGACGAGGAAGAGGGGATATAAAAAAGGCAAAAGAAAGCTGCGAGAAAGAAAAAGAAAGAAAGAAAAAGAATATTGGCGATATACAGTGGACTTGGAGCATAAAATGTCTCTGCGTATTTTTGTTTCGAGGTAATCTGCCGCTTTTGTAAATTTGGCCACGCACGCGCGGCACAAAATTTTGTAACGACTACGAATATTTACGGTGCTGCATCAGCGCCGACGATGTGTTAATACGAATCATTCATATTTCTCTTGTTAAATTGCGCACAATTGTGATGGAAGTTAATATTGCTTTTTCTCTATCCGTGTCCAAGACACAAGCTATTTATACAGAAGAATGGTGAGAAGAGTACAAGCGACAGTCATCGCCATGTCATGATTTTTAGTGTTGATACAAGCTTGTTTTGATACAGTGATGCGTACAAAGTCGCAATGTTCAGTCGACTATTGGGGTTTCATGTGCTTGAGCTTTTGCTCCAACGCGCGGACCGTAGACTTGGGCACGTGAAGACGGTGAGCGAGGACAAGCGCTCCAGAAAGGACCGCGAGACTACCAGCCTGGTGGGCTGCGCCAAGGGGAATGGGCACCATGTAAATGAGGGTGGTGATGCCAAGCGCAACCTGCATGCAGACGAGATGCACGAGTCCCAGAGCACCTTTTCTGGCGTTCTGAGGCAGGGCCGCGCCGACCCGGCCGCGGCGGGAGTAGACAAACAAGGCGAGGATGGCGGTAAAGGTGCTCACGGCGAGGATGCGGTGGTCCATTTGCACTGTGCTGGGGTTCTCGAGCATGTTGCGCCACCACAGATCCGAGCCGTCCTCGCGGCGCGAGTAAAACTTATTCCACAGCTCAGAAGCAGGGGGCGTGAGACCCAGGCCCATCTTGGGAAATTCGTTGTAAATGAGGCCCGCATCCAGGCCGGCGACCAGGGCACCAGACATGGCGGTGATGAAGATGAGAGTCGTGACACCGAGGACCGTACGGCGAAAGTTGGTGAGGACGGGGTTGTGGATAGCCTTGATGGACTCGAGAGCAGCCTTGGGGTTGGCGGCCCAGCGGCGCGCACGCAGCACAGACAGACCAGAGAGGAGCATCCAGGAGTAGCAGATGAAGGCGGTGCCCAGGTGAGCAGTCAAGCGGTACTGCGACACGCGAGGGTGCGATCCTTCAGCGAACAGGTCATCCTTGAGGCCAGACTTGACCATCCACCAGCCGATAAAGCCCTGGAATCCAATCAGGGCTGAGATGCCGAGGAGGTTGGCGGCCATCTTGGCAGAGACTCGACGGCGGGCGATGAAATAGAGCGTGGGAAGGACAAAAGTCATTCCAATGACACGACCCCATAGTCTGTGACTCCACTCCATGAAGTAAATCTTTTTGAACTCTTCGAGGGTCATATGGGGGTTCAGAATCTTGTACTCGGGCGAGGCGCGGTACAGCTCGAACTCGGCTTCCCAGTCGGCCTGGGATGTCGGGGGCATCGATCCTGTGACAGGCTTCCATTCCGTGATACTCAATCTGGTTGCAGTTAGCGACTATATCGAAGTGGAAAGTGAGATTGCACGGCGTACCCAGACTCGGTCAATCTAGTCAGGCCTCCCCAGACGACGATACCAAAGACGCTGACAGCGCTGCCAATGAGCCAGTATCCGACAGCCTTAGAGGTCGTCTTGGGAAATACGTATTTGGCTTCGACAGAGGCCTTCGCGGCCGCNTCGGCAGCCAATGTGTTGACCGGTCCGGTTGCATTGGCGGCAAAGAATCGCGACTGCGCCAGGTTGAGGATGCGCGAGGAGGGCGCTGTTCGGGGTGCCTGTCTCAGGCATTGATTGCAGACAAAGAANCCTGGACGGCGCCTGAAAGGCAATCCGCCGAAAGGCAGGAAGAAAGGCTGACATTTTAGCGTGTTGCGATGCAGAACTTGTCGCCTTCGCTCAGCAATGTCAAAAGTCGCGAATAGTGGCCTGATGTCCCGTGGGGGGTTTACAGCAGGGCTGCCGCTGCTAAAATAAGTCCCTGTCGCGGAACTCGGACACTCTCGCCTGGCCGAACTCAAATACACGGCGCTGATAGGCCCCGACTTGTTCGGTGGTGCGAGGTGCACCCCACCAGCAGCTGTCTCACCGCCAAAATTTTGTGCGGCAGAAAAATGAATGTCCGAGATGTGCTTTGCGCTTGTAGTGGACTTTCTTAGGATCGCAAAGCATAATTCATATTCGGCATCCCCTGCTACTTACAGATGCCTGGACGTCAATCACACGGGCGGCCGCTCTTGGCAGCGGCTAAGACGAAAAATATAAAAAGGTCCAAGTCGCGATCGCAAAAGAGCGCCTTGAATGCCTTCAATACCGCTTCGGAGCAGTACCCCACCAGAATAAAAAAGACACCTCGTGCTCGCGAGCTGGATGCAGAGATTGAGCGAAAGCACGCTCGTGAGGATGATGACGACGAGGACGACGAGGACGAGGAAGAGCCCACGAGGAAGAAGGTGAAGCGCCCGGCTCGTGTCCAGAGTGGCGATGCCGAGTATGGCAGCGACAGCGAAGGCAACGAGTGGCAGCTCGGTGGCATGGCCGAGGACGACGAGGACTCTGAAATTGAGAGTGACGATGCCTTTGGCGATAGCGACAACGAGAAATTCGAGGAGTACCAGTTCCGTGGCAGCAAGTCCAAGTCAAAGGTATGGAGGCGATGTTGGGATCATGATTTGCCTTGCGCAAACTAACCAAGCATTTAGGACGACGAAGATGACTCTGACGACTCCAACGATGACGAAGGACAAACTCTTGGTGACGAGGCTATCGACCTGGCGACTGCTCTGGACCAATTCGAAGAGGACTCTGATGAGGAGGAGGATGGCAGCCAGGACGACTCTGACGAGGATGAGGAAGATGGGTCCGACGAAGACGACGAAGATGACGATAGCAATGAATCCGGAGATGAAGCCGACCCCGACAAGATGGAGGCTCTCCAGGGTCTCATTTCCGGTTTTGGTGGAGAGGAAGACGGTGCCGGCGACAAGCCGTCTTCGAAGCAGAAGATTAGCTTTGGCGACCTCGGTCTCTCGGGCATCAATGACCCGCTGATGCGCAAGTCGGTGAAGCTCATGAACAAGGAAGAAAAGGAGAAGCGCCCCGGCGCATCAAAGAAGCTAGATGTACCACTGTCGAGAAGAGAGCAGGGTCGTCTGGATCGCAGCGCCGCCTACGAAACCACAAACAAGACTCTCGACCGCTGGACAGAGACTGTGAAGCAAAACCGCCGTGCAGAGCACCTAGTCTTCCCTCTGCCAGAAAATGCTGCGGATGCTGGTCTGGACCGCACCGAGCTCCAGCCGCTTTCCGCCGCCAAGCCGGCAAACGAGCTTGAGTCTGCCATCATGTCTATCATGGAGCAAAGCGGTATCACCATGGAGAAGCCTCAGAAGCCCAAGAAGGTGGAGTACGATGAGGAGGGTAACGAGTTGACAAAACGAGAGATTCTGAACCGAAAACGTCTCGAGCGCGAACTCAACTCAAGAGAAGCCAAGCGCGCAGCACGCATCAAGAAGATCAAGAGCAAAGCGTACCACCGTGTCCACCGCAAAGAGCGGGAGCGTGATGAGCTGGCGGCCAAGGAGGCCATGGAGGAAGCCGGTGAGCTGGACTCTGAGGCAGAGCGCGAGGCGCAGGATCGCCGCCGCGCCCTGGAGCGTGTTGGCCAGCGTCACAAGGACAGCAAATGGGCCAAGCTGGGCAACAAGACGAAGCGTGCCGTCTGGGACGACGATTTCCGCACAGGCCTGACCGAGATGGCACGCCGGGACGAGGAGCTCCGCCGCCGCAAGGAGGGCAAGCGTGGTGGTGCCGACGACGACTCAGATGCGACGAGCAGCTCGGGAAGCGACGATGATGACGACGAGAAGCTGCGCCGCCAGCTGACAGAGCTCGAGCAGGACGACGGCGAGCCGCAATCCAAGCTGATGGCGATGAAGTTTATGCAAAAGGCCGAGGCGGCGCGCAAACAAGAAAATGACCAGCTTATTAAGGACATTCGAAAAGAGCTCGACGGTGACGAGGCCAGCGACTCAGACGACGAAGCAGTTGGCGAGATCGGCCGGCGGTCTTTTGGCGACCCGAGCACCAAGATGAAGGCCGTCGCCGTGGACCTGTCTAAGAAGCAAACCAAGAAGTCGCGCGCGCCTGTTCAAGACGACGACGAGGAGGAGGAGGAAGAAGATGTCGTCATTACCAC
>JANAKD010000228.1:0-27921 GCA_027627215.1 Lecanicillium saksenae | reverse complement strand
ATGTGCTCGGCAACGTTGCTGGGCAGCTTGTACTCGTCGGTGCCGATGTAGACTCCCTGGCGGGTGGGGTGCTGGTACTGGCTGTACTTGGCGTTCAGGAGCGACTCGAGCTTGCCGGCGCTGGTCTCGAACTTGAGCCAGTTCTGGTTGGCGGTCTGCTTGATGGAATCGGCAGGGATTCCGTTGGCGACCAGCCACGACTTGACAGCGTCCACGGTCGTGCTGTCGGGCGCAAAGGTGGAAATAACCTGCTCCTGGGTGTAGTGGTTGCCGTACTCGGGAGAGTTGGGGTCAGAGCTATGAACCTCGAGTCAGTTATGGCGGCCTTAGGAGGTGGAAGGTGGGGATTTCGAATTGCGATTGCGACTTACACCTTCATGAGGAGGTCCATGGCGTTCTCCAGGTTGCGTTGCTTAAGAGCAATGCGGACCGGGACCCGAGCGTCGGCATCGACGGCATCACCCTTGGTGTAGCCGTGGTGAGTGGCATCGCGAGACTCATGGACGACCAGCTTGGAGGCTGGCGCGGCCATGGCGGTGGCAGCGAGAACGAGGACGTTCAACTTCATGATGATCGATGCCAATCGGCTGAGAATTGCGTGTTGTGAATGTGAAAGGAGTTGGAGCCCGTTGTGCTTGATCGTCAACACAAAGATCTGCGGGGAGAAGCTCTTCTTATACACTTTCGGTCGGGCTCATCGTGTACATGCTGTTGTGCCATCGTGACGTCGGGTTATTAGATTTCCCCATACTATCCCATCGGGACTCGTATTGCCAATGAACATGAACTTCCTTTCTCAGAGCATTCACTCTTACGGGACGGCCTTCTCTTGAAGAAAGCTACCTTCCACAACCACATTAGCCTTGTCCGCTATTAAGACCAGCTAAGGGGCTGCACTTTGCGGCACACATAAGTAGGTGAAGTCATGCTGGCTCTTTTAGGAAGCTCACCTTTATGGTTACATCTAAGTATGTACATCAATAGCTGCAATGAGTCCAAGCTTGCCCTAGATGGAAGCTGGGGGTTGGCTAAGGATGGGGTGCTTGGTCGCATGCTTTTCTTCATGTGTTACTTGGATTCTTAGTGAGCGAAGATAAGGCCGGCGGGATGGATGTCACCGCACGGTCACCAGCTATGCTCTAAAGCAGGTTGGTGGAGGCTCGCCCGTGCTCAGCTTCTGGAATACGGGCGCCTTCCAGCTGCCGAATACACTAGTTGGTAAGTAGACTCACAGGCACGGCGAGACGTCGGCTGTTATTTTGGATTGTCCAGAACGGGCGGACCGGTGCCAGTGCCACGAGAGACAATTAATGATTAGCATATAAAAAAGCTTCTCGGGATAAAACCTGAGATGCATGTGATGCCACCGTCCTAAGACATTCAAACTTTCACTGCAAGCATCAAAGCATTGTCCTTGGGCCAGCTAAACGATGCGAGATCTGACTACAACGCAAGTCGTGCATTGGTGGTGTGGGACGAGACACAGAACTGGGCCGAGTCGGCAACGAGACACTCCAAAGATCAGCAGCCCATGGCCATGAATGCCTACTTAGGAAGGCGGGAGATCCCAGGCGATAACGTCACGGGAGTTATCTGTCTTCTGTACCTCGTCGCAGCCATTCAATCTCGAGCTGCGTAACGAAGAGTGTGGGGTTCTTATCTACCGTTATTATCCTTGTGCGTTGGGTTGCAGTGGAATGCCGTCCTATCCGGAGGCTCACGTACCGGAAAAATCGCGGCCAGGAGGATTCATGCACGTGACGGTGTAGACGGGAGCGATTCAAGCAGCAGAAGAAGGCATAACACGGATTAAATGAATGAAAATAGAAGGTCGCAACCAAATCTACTCGCTCGGTGACAGTTGACTACCCATGAAATGCGCTGAGGCACGACCATCGTGAAGTGGGATGAGCGAATGGCAGCTCATTGAGCCGCGTAATGCTGATGATGTCAGTCCCGGATGTGGTGCCTTGCACAATCCGCCTAGACTCGTCCCGCTCAGCGAATGTTAACTCAAATGTCAACTTTAATTCCAGCGCCGCCGCGAAGGAGTGCAATGGGAGGCTTTGACTGCGAGATGGAAGCTTTAGTTCCAAGCAGGAAACTGAGGCTTCATTCTCCTGGGCAATTCGATGAATAGATGACGCCGATTCTTTCGTAGGACCACCTTATTACAGAGGTATTTGTTGGGCCGTGTCAGTGTGTAGCTTGGCAGGACATGTCCACACTGTGGAGCTGGATGCTACCTCGGCTGCACCTAATAGGCCAGTCACCACATCGCTTGTGCAAGTGGCCACTAGTCCCGGCGGATTCCATCATTCCCTTTGGTACCGACGCGAATGCCTCTGTGCAGTCCGATGGGAGCCGACTGAAGCCTGTGGTTTTGGATGGGGCGCCCGTCCAGACACGCCCGGACAATGCAGCTTAATATTGCGAGGGCACCGTCGGTTTCTGAGTCCCTCTGGATATACTGACAGGAAGTTCTGGGTTCTATTTTGCGGATGTTGCTCTGGGGAATAAGACGAAGATAAGTCAAAGAAGTGCCAAGCCAGCAATCTAGCTTTCCAACACGGTGATTCAGATAGCCGATCTTGCCAAGCGATTTCTGAGAGCATGATACTAAATTGTTGGGTTTCTTCGACGGCTCAGTTTGTGGTCGCAAGGCAAAGAGTGGTTTTAGCTGCGGGGTGGCGTCGGGTAGAGAGCTTGGCAAGCTTGGCTGAACCTTCTCACCACTCCTTCCTCATCTAGTAATTGGATTCCCACCCTCTCCTTTTTCATCTACACAATGGCACTAGTCTTTCTCCTGGTTGGGGTAGAGCTGGTCCATGGCTTCTGATCTCTGGACTCCACCCTGCTGGGGCTAGACATTGTGTCTATGCCTCGTGGATTTGTTTAAGGTATTTGGTAATACCGACCCGGGCTATGTCCGATCTCCATCTATGCTCTGAGACACTGAAATTGAATTCTAACATGCATTTACCAGCTGGAACGTTGTCTCGTCTAGGGTATGTCTGGGGTACGTCTATAGTTGGGGACATCGAAACTCTGCCTCGATGTATCTCCTGCAACGCTACACTAGCTGCTTAGATTAACTTAACCTATCTAGATGATTTGTTCCTATCTAAGCGACGCGAATTGTGACATACCATTAACACAGCATATAAAGCAAAAACACATGGCAGCAGTATCTCTCGCCGTTGTATGTCCAGGGTAGCGACGGCCCGGGATAATTATCACCTGGGAGTGTTGTCGCGGCTGAACAAGAATTCAAGTGCCCAGTAAGATAGCAATCAACAGTACAATGTGGCACAAAACAAATGGGATGAAATTACGCCTAAATCTCATTGTTATTCGATAGGCTGCGTGGCTGGCTCCGTCAAAGCACTTTCTCAACTATCGTGGAAATCTTCGCCTTCTAGCATTCCCAACGCTTTGGGAGCGGGTCGCAAATGCATTCTAAAACAGTATTCGAACGAAACGTAAAGTAAAGACATCCTCCACGTGTCAGTAACTAGTTGAGGCTTCTGTTGAACTACCTTGATTGACACTGGGTAAACTAGAACTGACCCCGAGTGGGCCAGCGAGCTTCAAGGGCTGGAATAATACAACCAGCTCACCATAAATACACGGCGAGCCGACAACAAGCCAGTGATTAAAATTGAAGAATATTATTTCCAACACATATAACTCTTTTATAGCACAGCTCTTGGCCATGTTCATCCACACTGCCGTCCTGGGGATGCTCCCGGTATTGGTCACGAGCACTTCAATTCCGCGAGATGATACTTCTGTTAGCGCAACATCGGCGGCGCCCGATGGCCTCTACGAAACACTGAAACAGACTGCCTTGGGGCATTTCCATGCTCACGAGAGCCCAGACCCGTTCGACCCTACAGAAATCGATAAATTCCGATCGGAAGACGCATTTCAGCGCTATCATCCTCAGGACTCTATTCCAGAGGCGTCTCGTGCCCCACAGTACAAGCAGGCTCATGATGAAACCCTGAAGCTCCTGAGCGGGCCAATTCAGCGCTTGACTTTTGATCTCCATGACATGTCTGTTGACTCGCATAACCGCCTGGTGGCGATGAGATTTAATGCGACATACGACTTCAAGGCGTTTGGAGATGAGCCGGCAGAATACGGCTATGCCGCCGATTACATGTGGGTAATGGAAATGGAGGCATCTGGCCAGAAAATTACAAGAGTGGACGAGTTTCTCGATCCGCAGCGCGTCGTCGATCATATCATGGTCAAGGCAGAAAAATACGCTGCGTGGAGCGCCAACAATACGAATGCAGTGAACTAGCTGGGCAGCACTCTGCACGCCGACTCGAGTCGCGAATTCAACACCATTGTTCGCGCCAGTCTTCAAGACGGACGATGCTCCAGTCATGGGATAGTGCCCTGAAAAAGTCGTTGTCTGCCTCGGTATCCCCCTGTAAATCGCTGATGCATACAGACTGTGTATCAATAACCAACATGCGCATGGGCGGTTGCAGAATGACGAGCTAAAGATAATAAATGCTATTGTTGATTTATTCCTTCGACTACCAGTGAAAACTCCCGCGATTTGTTCTTAGCAATTAATGCCAGTATTGCCATCTATTCCTCTTCCTCGTCTCAGACTCTGCTGGCAGCCGACTATTCTCTGCTTAGGCCGATCCAATTCGAACCAAATGGCATGTCCTCTTGCTGGAGATTCTTAGCGAAGTACCCGGCCTCTATGATGACATGCCGATGTATGTATTTGGGCTATCAGCAGTAGCTAGGGGTGTTGCTAAATATAGCAGCCCTTCCAAGTAACTGCTGGCTAATATACTATTTGCTAACTTAAGATGGCCTGAAGCCTTTTGGCCACCTCATTGGACAGTCTGGAATAATTCTCGGCTTGGGCCACTGATAGAGTGCTTTTGAGGCGCCAACCTTCTTCTGATAACCATCTGGACTGGGCAGTACCTGAAACCCTGTCGTGCGAATGACCGAACATTTGCGCATCTGGTGAAATGAATGAACTGGGGCATGGAGTATCTTAGTTTTATTTCATATAATGCGAAATTCATATCCAAATGCCTGAAGAGCATGGCTGCCCTCTTGCCGGAGGCTTTTGCTTCGGCAGCTGCCGGATCCCCCAGGACGCGCACAGGCGAGGCTTCCTTTTTAGGTAATCGCCATCTGTTCTACGAAACTAGCTACTTTTACTACTTATAAGCCTCAGGCCGCATCGTTTTCATCTTCATGTAAGCGCTATTCTCCAACTTGACCATTTTTCTTTTCTCGGAGTTATTGATTAGCCCCATAATAGCTGGGCGGCTCTTTAGTTTTTCATCGCTGACCGAGGAAGGATTCAAAACCGGGATGCTAGTGGTGATGTCGTTCGGCAATTGCTTCTTTAGGATTTTTTTTGCGCTGATTGCATCGTCAGCTCTCAACAGATGTCCGCTAGGAAGAAGTATTTAGTTTCCATCCCCCGCATCGACTTTCTCTGCCACAGCTAGTATCAATCCCCATCTCGCACTCCGTCATGGCTCTACGTATTGTGGCACTAGCCGCCCTCGCCAGCTTGCCGCAGGCGTCAGCCTGGATCCCGACCGTGAACTTCACCTACTCATTTGGCAATGTGGCAGATCCCGCACTGAACCGGGACTCATGCGGCTCTGTCCGCGTCGACGATCGCATGCTCTGGACTTGCCGCGACACTCAGGGATTCGGCGGTGACGGCAAGCCGTCTCTCCCAATCTGGTCAAGCAGCGCATCTTGGAGCAACTTCAACAACCTGGCCCTGCCTGATACGCGCATGTACTCTACGAGCAACCACAACCCTTACTTCTCGCAGCTGCCGAGTGAGTGCCCGTCCAACACCGCAGGTGGTTGTCCCGACGGAACGCGCTACGCTATCTGGCCGGACCAGCCCCCAGCCATCACCTCCAAGAATGGCAACATCTGGACCGGTTACACTTGGATCTCGCGTCAGCATATCCGCAGCGATTTTAGCAGCGTTGTGAAGGACCCCGAGGTCTCGTTGTACAAATTTGTGTACGATGTCAAGAGCCAGGATCGAAACGCCGTTCCTCGTATGACGCTGGTGAAAGAGGCCATCTTTCCCCAGGGCAGTTTCGCATACGGCACACACGGCAGCGCCGTTAAGGATAATCTAGTGTTTCTGTGGGGAAAGGCTTCTAACGGAAGGATTGCAATGGCGCGCGTTCCTGTCTGGGCAGTAGAGGATTCCTCAAAGTATGAGTACTACGTCAACGGCAAGTGGACCTCTCAACGGCCCAGTATCGACAACCGTGGCGTTGAAGTCGCCAACTCGAGTGCTGGTGGCCAGGGCACGTACTTTTACTCGCCTTTCTGGAAGAAATGGGTTTGGATTGGCCAAGGATACTTCAGCATCGTGGCGGACTTTTACATTACGACTGCCGATATTCCCGAAGGCCCTTGGGATACACCTCAGAGCTTCTACAGAGGCCAAGACGGTAGCGCCCCATTATCTGCCTATACGCTTCAAGCCCACCCCGGCATGCACTTGGCCGGCTACCACGATGGAAATGATATTTTCATCTCATATACTAAGCAAGACGATGTATACACGACACCTCTTATCCGTGTTTTCTTCAAATAGAATACAATGGCAAGGGACCGAACATGAGCCTGCGAGCGTTGTCTTCGCGCAGGTCGTTGTTGGTAACTCGAGATTGGGGCAGCCAGTTCTGCCTTGATTAACGCAAAACTGGAAGAAAATTGTAAATACATGATATTCAGATATTTTTCAATAAATTTGTCTGTTAATATTGGAAGGGACTATTGCTATTGTTCTCTTGGTCTTACTTATAATGCCTGGTGTTAATGACTCCAGCTGTTGCCGGCGCAACGACTGATGGAGAATTAACTAGCAAACTTTTCATAATTCAAGACAGCAGACCCTAAACTCCGTAACTGACTACCTAAAACTCCGATATCAGCGGCTGACCCAAGGATTTACAACAACCAGAAATCATTTCGGCACATGCTGGGGTCATTTATTATCTCTTGATGCTCCAGGGCTGGTGGTGATTGGTTAGCCAGGGCCTCCTCTGCCGAGCATGGAGGCTCTATCGATGCGATCCTGCACCACGAAAAAAAAGAGAAGCTATGGATACACGTATTGGGCATACGTAATCAGGAGGGGGTAGTTGACTTGACAATTTTATGCTCGAAGTCGCGATTCTGTGCTTTGCCAGCCAGCCACTTGCTTGGAGTCCCTTCATCGTATACACGTCGGTTCTCTCTCTCTTTCTTACCCTTCCCCGGCGGAACGCTACCTGCCGGCGCTTATTCTAGGTTTGTAAGACGTGGTCTCATAAATCAGATGACACCTCGGCTGCAGGCGAAGTTTGAAAGCTCGCAGTGTATGGCAGAAAGTGTGTCCCTCTGCCAACTAAAACGGTTTTACTGGCTCAATATTAGGCTTATTACGGGAGCAGATGTGCAGTAAATGTGGGAATTGTGACACAGAGGCATAGGGCTAACAAGGCTGTGTAGCTCTCTCGCTCTCTCCGCCAACAACTGTCATGTCACCATTTTCAACGGTTTCGGTCATCAGTGTGATGGCGAGTGGCGGTTTCTCTTCTCCAATTGATCGTTCGACAAGTAAATTTACATATATAGCAGCATTACTCACAATAATAATAAGCGCATGAAGTTGAATATCTCGTATTAAGCCCCTTTTATTCGCCGCGTCATCCCGCCAACGGATCGTGTCCTTCCGCCAATCCCAGCCAGCTTCGAGGTGTGCTGTCCCGCTCTAGCGCAGCCTTATTTCCTCCCCACTTGTCACAGCCTTGGGTTGATGCGCCGCTCCTAACCCAGCAATGTAAAATCGTTTGTTTGTTTTTACTCTTCCAGCTCCGGAACCCTTGCGAAGTAGAACAGAGGGCCTGAATACTCATGCAGAACTGAGGAAACTGTGGTGTTGGTACTGCCAACGTGCCAAACGCAAACCAGTTGGTGGTAGGCATTGGCCGACGTCTTGTGCGCCCATCAGCAGCAATGGCGACCCCCATGATGGCAAGATTGCTCGCTCGGGTACCATTGTGGTCTTTCAACAAACATTTTCGTCGAACAATCGCCATTGCCTTTACCACGCTTTTCTTTGTTGCGATACTACAAATTCAAATCTACAGATATGCGACAACGCCGCCGAAACGAGCACCCAACGAGGCATACTACGTCAAGACGATCGAAGACCATAATGAGCCGTACACCATGTCTACCTCCAGTTCATTTAACCCCATAGCATTCCCTGCTGGCAATAACATGACCTTGAAGCAGCTTTGCGCCAGCTTCCCCCACCACTTGCTGGACAAGGTTCAGCCGGTACTCAAGACCGGTTTCACGGACGCGCCGGGTCGCATGCTGTCGCAAATGGAGAGTTGCAGTGCTTGTTTTGAGCCTGGGGAGCTGCTGATATTTTCCGACCTCGACGACACATTTCAAGGTCATAAGGTCATCGATGTTCTCGCCACTCTACCTCAATCATACCACACATTCAGGAAGTTCAGATCCTACCTAGAACAGAAACGCCTTCGAAACAGCGGAGCAAGTCCGGCCGCATTTAAGAAAATCGATGGCTGGAGCTTGGATAAATTCAAGTTTATAGCCCAAGTGGAACAAGCATGGAAGCTCAAGCCAGATCGTGACTTTTATGTATTCTATGAGACCGATACGTGAGTTTGAATGCTAACAACTTCGTTTCCTATCTTTTCTTGCTCACATGTATTTTCTTCACTCTAGTTATGTCTTTTGGGATCCCTTACTCCGCTTCCTCAACACTCTCGACCCCGACACCCCTCTTTACATGGGTTCTGCATCCCCTGGTCGAATAGACGAGTTCGGACGCAAGACTTGGTTTGCGAATGGTGGTCCGGGCTACGTACTAAGTCGCGCAACTATAAAGCAGATGTTGCGCCGAAGGGTGAACTCTGCGGGCCAGTATGCCGACCCTCCCCTTGCCGATCGATATCGCGACCTTTTGAACGACGACGAGTGCTGCGGCGATAGCGCCTTGGGATACGTCATTTGGGAAAGCGGCGTCCAGATGCAGTCGCTTTACCCAATGTTTTCTCAACACCCCTTTCAATACATACCGTATGATGCCATGCGCTGGTGCTCGCCATTGTTCAGCCTCCACAAGGCCAGTTTTGATGAGATGCGGGCACTGTTTAGGTGGGAATTTACCACCCGCTCAAATGAGGTAAATTGAGCATCTAGCGCGCTCTTACGCCAAGCATCAATTCTCTTTGCTGATGTGATCTTTAGCACGCGACGCGACACAGCGACGTGTGGGAATTCTACAAGCCAGGCAGTGAGCCATTGAGAAATAATTGGCGCAACGACGATAGATTCAGTCACAAAGTCGACATCGAAGGTGGAATTGCTACGAAAGATGCTTGCGAAGCACACTGTAAATCGCTCGACGAGTGCTTTATGTGGATGTGGAACGGTGACGCATTGAAAGAGTGCTTCGTCAGTGAGAGGGTAGTTATATATGGGCAGGAGGCGGAACCGGAGAGGGTTCATTGGAAGATGGCCAATTATACATCAGGGTGGATTGTTGATAAAGTAGAGAAATGGAGGGATGAGCACAAGTGTAGCGATACTGAGTGGTTTGCACACAGCTTCAGTCGAATATTTTGAGAGCCTTGGAGTTGTGGTGGTGCATTGCATCGACGAGAGCCATCAGTGCGCTCACATATTCATATACCCTGTACCAAATAATAATGTCATTCATCTGTTTGAAAACCAGTTTCTCCTTTGATTGAGACCTCTCGCTAACCACGCAAACTCCAAGCTGCGAACCGCCTTTGCAGTGATTGCTATAGGGTAGCTAGCCATTGTCCTCGATCACTCTGGAGCGGGAACGGTAATGTAGCTGTCTCTTTGGAATTGGCAGGGAGCGCGTTCTTACACCCGCTGAGTACTTGCGTGTGCTCTTGCCATTCCATTGAACACGAATTTTCAAGAAGCAAAGGATGAACAACTCAACAATGACATCCGGCTCAAGGCCCGGTATCCGCTCAGCATAGAAAGATATGGGCAAAGATGCTGTTTATGGGGTTCTGACAGGGCAGTGGGTCAGCCCTGTACTCTCCATCACTGTCTGGCGGACGGGGAAGCCATCACTACGCTCCCTCACCACCTCTGAGATCTGGTCATGATTACTATCAAGGCCATATCAATCGAAAGCTTCAGCTTCTAATGGTGCGTGACGTGGCGGAACGTGGTACAGGAGGCGTTTCTCACTCCACGGCGGCTGGACGCCTCTAGATCCAGCCACTACCACGGATCTGCATGTGTGGTACAGGCTGTCGGCGGCACCCGGCCCTTCCACACGGAGGAGATGACCCTGCTCCAGGGTTGGGGCTGTTGCTGAGTACAGGCATTCCAGAAACTTGAGATGAAACCTCGCCCAGGGTCAGCTTTTGTTAGTTAGCCCCCTCATTCTCAGGGCCTGCAATACAGGACCTGGGTTGTTACCGCCCGCGGGGTCCGCACAGCAAATGAGCACAGACTTCCGTAGGGAACTCCCGCAGGAATGCAACTGAGCAGAGCAGCCATGGGGGAGGGTAGAGAAGATGGCAATAAAAGTCCACCCATTTGCTCGAAGCACGCTATTGATGTCGGAACGACATGCGAGCGCGGAGATCCTGGCTCTGGTGGCTAGACCGAATTTCCGTATATGAAAGACCGAGCTCGCACCGTTAAGCCTAGCTCCTTGTAGTTACGGCCTTGTCCTATCAATACTAGGTATTGCGGCACATAAACGAGGCCGTCTCCGCCTAGGCTCCTCGCTGAAGAATAGCGAACCACTTCTTGGCTCAAGTCGACCCAGCAGTGGGCTCTAGTCTAGCCTTCCCCTGAGCATAATGGCATGACTTGGTACGCCGACGTTGTGGGGGCCAGGTGGCTTCTGCACTAAACACGGTTCCTTGGCCCGTCTGTGGATTCGACGAGGACCCAAGCCGGGGTTTCTGCTCGATGTTACCTGGGCCAAGTCGACAGCAGTGGAGCAGGTGGCTGTAAGAGCCACACTGAGACGATCTTTACGTGACTGCGAGTTAGCTCTCATGGTGACCCCAGGCAAACGGGATGAACCAAGAGGCCCTATCCTGGTAAGGTTAGAAGGGACAGCGGTCGCACTCAATAGCCGTAGACATGTTCCGCAGTTTCCAGTACCTGGAATCCATCGAAACGAACCTTATCTTCCCCACTGACCCTGCTAAAATGGATTTCGACCTTTTACCACGCCTCTATTCAACGTTTTCTTCCCTGTCGCTGGGCGCAGATATAATCGGGTGAGCGCCGTGTCTGATTCTCGCGCCGCTCTCTGCGATTTTTAGATCGTCGCGGCTGGTCACGGTCGACAATCAAACATCCGTCCATGCCATCATGATGCAACCACGCGAGTTCGAGACGCCGTACAACAAGTCGCCTCTGGTGCGGGCTGTTGCGGCGTTTCTCATGGTGTTCTCTATACTTTCAGTCGTCACTCGCATCGCCACTCGGCTGCTCACCGCCGGCAGCCTCAAGTCGGACGACCACACGATTATTGCTGCGACAGTTAGTGCCATGGCCTTTCCCCAACACCCCATCCTTGACAAAATCTTTTTCAGATACTAATGCTCAATCTTCCAGGCGCTGGCTGTTGCCCAGACTATTGCTGTTATCATTCAAGGCGCAAACGGGTTTGGACAGCATGACTATGCTCGCCAGCCTGACCAGATTGCATTCACTCTCAAGGTAGGCTTGTTTGGGATGGCACTCGAAGAAACCCGGCCACTGACACGGTCCCCGGACTCTAGTGCATGTACGCTGCGAATATCCTATACATTGTGACACTCGGTGTTACAAAAATATCCGCCTCCATGACAGTAATGAATGTTGCGCCACTCGATCGCAGACGCGGCATCTTCTCTGTCATGGCTGTTATTGTTCTTTGGGCGTTATCAGGGGTCATCACCGTTCTGTTTCAATGTCAGGTTTCGGCACCATGGGACTTCACCACTGGAAAGTGCATCAACCTGGTAAGTTTGTGCAAGGCGTCAAGGCCAAGCCTCAACTAATTTATATTCAACAGTCCGCGTTTTGGACGTATTTTGAAATTCTAAACATTGCCACTGATCTGGCGACAATCAGCGCAATCGTTGAGTTGATTTGGAATATCCAGGCGCAGCGATCGATGAAAAGTCTGGTCGGCTTCATTTTCGGCAGTCGTATCCTGTACGTCCCCTCACTTCGGCCATTGTTTTTATCCTACTAACCAGCGCACCAGCATCATCCCGGCTGCGGTGTGCCACATCGTGTACATTCAGAGGGCTGCGACAGCATTCAAGACGACGAATGACACATTCGAATTTTGGCCACCGGTTATCATCAAGCAGGTAGTACAATGCCTCAGCATTGCCACAGCCTGCATACCATACCTGAAGCCGTTCTTGGACAGCCTGGAGTCTGGCCAAATGAGGGCCGGTGACGCATTATTATACATCAAGTCGGGGTCTGGCGGCAGCGCGAATAAAAGCTCTCGGAGCAGAAAGAAGACAGCAGGTAATTCGCACTCCCGCATTAGTGCTCCAACATTAAGCAACCCGAGACCGTCAACTACGAAGCCGTTTGAGTTGGCGGACATTTCCAATAACCCCAAAGGAACCAAGGCTACCACGACGATTATGCATGATGATGCACAGCCGCTGTGGGACGGCCAGAGTCAGTCCAGCCAGACGGTGCTTGTTCAACAGTCTTGGCGCGTTGATGTGGAAGCCAGGCAACATGCGGAGGAATAGATTTTACATGGGAAAACGGAGTGCTGTAATGTAGATTAGGCCTTATTCACATACATAAAAATGCAGCGAGCATACCATCAAGACATGATTTCAACCATTCAATTCCCTCATGCAACTGTGCTGCGCCGATCGTTGCACTCGGCACCGCTGTTTTCAATAAGCGACGGCGGACATCGCTGCTCAGCGAGTCAGGTGCAGATTGGAGCTTGGCCGAATCAGGTTGCAAAGACGTGGCGCACTCTGCCACCGATCCGCAACTAGTGGTCGGCAGTGCGCGGGCAACGACCCTGGGTTGCGGGCATCACCGTGGTCAAGAGGCACTGGCCAAGCTTCTAGAATTTTTATGCATCTCACGTGTTCTTGGTATTCTTGGCCGTCTGCTATATTGGACCGCCAATTCATAGCACAGTACAGGGGACAGCGGGCGAGAATTTCTTCAACGAGAGACAAATATTGGCGTCCACCGACAAAGGGGGTCCTCTGTCGGCACTTTCAGACATTTGCGGGTTTAGTCGACTGGGAAAAAAAGGAAAGGGGTCGCGCCAAGATAAACACTTTGTAGAGGAACGCAACTCCAAAGTATTCTGTGGGGATCCTACCTAGGATTCCAGAAATTGGTCAGACGGCTGCTTGTTCAGCCAGTGGCTAGCTTGTAGCAAAAACCTTGGGCAGCCAAGTACCCACAGACTGGCACACCATGAATGATGGGGCCTCATTATTGGCGAGCAAATTTTCTTTGACTCGCTGGTGTTCGGTCGGGCTATGATTTGTCGGAGACGGGGTTGATCGTTGACTGACTCGCCTGGCCCCCAGAAGCATCGAGGAACCCGATGCTAATAATAACGGAGAAGGAAAACCTTTTGCAGAGGTTGACAGGCTGGCTGAAGCACAGTCTCCGGAGAAGCGTGGACAGAATGGAGACTGACTTCGCGCATTATTAGCCAAGACCATATAAGTGGCTCGCAAAGCGTTCGGCTGTTGCCCCATCCCAAACATGTCGATATCCGTCGCCGCGCAGGGCCCCGGAAGGCGCGATACAGGGGAGCCAACTCAGTCCACGTTTGAGCCAGGCTATCCCAGCGTCGCATTCAAGGCCCCGCCTCTGGGTGTCCAGCGCAAAATACATAGAAACCTGCCGTGTCTCGCAGTTCTGTCATGTAGCACCAACAACGTACTAGTTTGCTCTCTCATCTTATCTCGTCGTCCTCTTTGAACTTCAATTCGGCTACCAGGATTGGACGACGACGACTAAATCGAGAAAGATGACTGTCCCGACAGAGAGCCATGAGCTCACGCAGGTGTCGCCTACTGCCAAGGGCCCCAAGTCCTCTATTGATGACATTTCGCAACGCGAGTATGAAGACCGCGTGCAGCTCATGCGACTCGGCAAAAAGCCAGCTCTGAAGGTGAGCATTTTCTCGCGGACCAGTGGTGATGATTGCATACTTACAACGCACACTTAGCGCAATTTTAGCTTCTTGACAATTTTGGGCTTCAGCTGCGCCGTACTCGTCACATGGGAAGGCACTCTTATGAGTTTTGCCCCAGGTCTCGCTAATGGTGGCCCTGCTGGACTCGTATATGGCTTCATCTTCGTATGGATCGGCAACTTGACAGTCTTCTCTACCCTCTGCGAGCTCATCTCTATCGCACCTACGTCCGCAGGACAATATCACTGGGTGTCGATGATGGCACCGCCTTCATGCTCTAAATTCCTCAGCTACATCACCGGCTGGATTACAGTCGCAGGTTGGCAGGGGACTGCAGCCTCCGGCGCTTACCTCGCCGGCAGCATGATGCAGGGACTCGTCAGTTTCACGATGCCTGAGTATCATGGCGCAACCTGGCAGGGCACTTTAATCGTTTGGGGCGTGGTTCTGGTCGCTGTCTTCATCAACACTGTCGTCAGCTCCGCGCTGCCCAAGATTGAAGGCATGATTCTTATTCTTCACATTGTCGGTTTCTTTGGTGTCATCATCACTCTCGCTACCTTTGGCAGCAAAGAGAGTGCAACTGTGGTTTTCACAACTTTTCGCAACGAAGGCGACTGGCCTACACAAGGCCTCTCCTTTTTCGTTGGTCTCCTTGGATTAATTTACTCATTTGCTGGTATGTACACCCACTTGCAAGGATATTGTTTGAGTAACTAATTTTTGTTGACAGGTGTTGACTGCTCCTTTCATGTAAGACCTATCTAACTGTGCTCGGATGCAAGCATCCGCTTGCTGCAAAAGTCGCGACTAACAATAGTTTTCTAGATGTGTGAAGAAGTCCAAAACCCGTCTGTTGCTGTGCCCAGATCTATCATGGGTAGTTTGATGATCAACGGCGTCATGGGTCTCGCTATGGTCATCGCTATGCTCTTCGCTGCAACCGATATTGACGCGGCCCTGAAGTCATCCAGTGGCTATCCATTTATCGAAATCTTCTACCAAGCAACGAATTCAAAGGGCGGCACCGCTGTCATGGCCGCGCTTATCATCTTCATGACTATCTCTGCTGTCGTCGGCGTCATTGCCACAAGCTCCCGAATCTTCTGGGCTTTTGCTCGCGATCGTGGAATGCCAGCTTGGCGCATCCTTTCAAAGGTACGTTCATTTCAGCAGCATGGCTCTATGGTGTTAATTAGCCGATTTGAAACACCGCTGACGCTTGAATAGGTTGATAGTACAACTCATGTCCCCATTTGGGCTATCACCGTTACCAGCGTTATCTCTTGTCTTCTTGCCCTCATCAACATCGGTTCTACGGTCGTCTACAACGCCTTGGTTTCTCTTTCGATTTCGGGTCTATATTCATCTTACCTGATATCCGCGGCTCTCCTGCTATATCGCCGATGCACCAATGGCGTCTCAATGCCCGACGAGACCGAAAAGATTGACGGACTCGTCTGGGGCCCATGGCGAGTCCCCGGAGTTCTCGGTATCGTCAACAATAGTGTCGCTTGTGCCTACTTGTTAACAATGTGGTTCTTCTCATTCTGGCCACCGGCCCCCGTCGACAAGGCCCAGGACATGAACTTCAGCGTTCTAATGAACGGGGCGGTTGTCATTTTCAGTGTTGTATATTACCTTGTTTGGGCAAAGAGAGAGTACAAGGGCCCGCTTCGTGAAGTCTGATCTCGGCATAGCTTGGCCTCGCTCGCTATCTGGCGTGCGCATTGATTTTATGCTGGGTTATGGCAATGTCGTGCCCAGGCCCCATGTATTTAATAACATATGGGGAACCCATCGGGTTCTCACTCATTCAGGCATTTTCTACTGCATCTTCTACTTCTTACGTGTTGGATATATACATACATTTATTTTGCGTTCTCCTAGCGCTGTGTTCCGCCGCCTGATCTGTGGTGATGCCATCGGCGTCTCCCGCGTCCTTCATCTCGGGTTTGAAGTAACAATTCTCCGGTAGAGTATTGTACAATACACTGATAGCCGTTAAGAATATGTAAAAAGTCGAAATAAAAACTTGTCTTCATCATGCACCACGCATAGGACATCAGCTAGAGCCAATGTTGCGGATGGGGTACGCTGCCGACGAATAGACGCCATGCGACGACCACACACTACAAATTGATACAGCCTAGTTATCTCAACGTGGTAAGAACGGCGGGTTTATGTAGAATAAATTTAACTCATAAGAACATGCATGAGTATTCATCGGCGAACTAGTGGCTGTCTTCTCTGCCTATTGACCTTCGACCTAAGGCCTGGTACAGGAGGTGACAGCGCAGCGGCAAGCGATTGTTGAGTCACTAACTGCAGCGAATAGGGCATCTGCCGATAGACCTTAGGGGTATTGCAACCCACCAATGTTGCAGTGGAGGCATGGCTCTAAGCCACATGAACCTGATGCATGTACGTTGAGACTTACTTATTCCTCACCTGAAAACGGAGGTGCAACTTCATGTTCTTTAAAAATTTGACAGATGCGATAAATATCTGCCGCTACTTTGCTCTGAACTCTGATAAAACACACAAAACAGAACTCGGCTGAACTAGTGTAGTGGCGAGGCTTGTGTGCTGCGCCGTTTCCAGTAACGATTAGTCACGCCACACCTGGGTGCAGACTTCACAGCCCCGCGAGACTTCGACCACTGAGTATCACGAAGGCGGGCGCGTAATTTGACGGTCTTCAACTTTTGCTCGCTGCAACCGAGTACAATACAGTAGAACAAACCCTGCTGGATAACGACAAGAGTACAGACAGCTTTATGCAGCCTCGTAATCGTGGCGACCGCGCTCACCCTTGACACCTGGATGGTGTACGGTTCAGTCTAGCACTCTTCGCTCACGACGTGCTACTGGTGAGCCAGTCAGTCGACTGATAAAANGCCATGGCCTCAGACACGAGTGATACAGGAAAGAATTCCAAACAAGTCACTGTTACTACTCGACAAAAACGCTGGACGCCCAGAGTGCGCACCGGATGTCGGACATGTCGGTGAGTACAGTTTCATCATCTGATCACCTCACTGCTTCGAGACTTCTCTGGCTAATGGATGTCTGGTGCAATTCGCTCACTGTAGCCTGCGTCGTATCAAATGTGATGAAGGACAGCCGACGTGCCATAGATGCCGTATCAAGGGAGTCACCTGCGAGTACCCGATTGGATCGCACCAGAAATCAAAAACCAAGCTGCCAGTCGCAGTGCTACAACCTCCGGAGTGGGGCTTCGCAGAGGCGCTGCGATATCGTGCGTTGTGACCGAGCAAGACGAGGAAATCGTCCCAAGCTGACTTGAAATCTGCAGACTTGACAGTCACCCTTGGATCGAGAACAGTAGACCCTGTTCAAAACCTCAGCAAAGACCAACAACTACAACTGTATCGGCCCGATATGCATATATCCCAACATGAATCCATACCGTCTTTCGTGATGATGGTCACTCACTCACACATTCAAAAAATTTGCAAGGCAAATCAGGTAAAAAGCAGGCCCGGTGCGTGGCCCAGGATTAATCACCTTTGGCGCATGCTTTTTGAGAACATTACAAAGGCTGTGGGTTCTCTTAATCAGTGCATCGCAGCAAACTACCCGCCACGTTATAATCTCTTCAGAATTGTCGATCTACTCAGTGTGGAGGTACCGCGCTCAGCCCACAGTTTCCTGATTAAGCTAACAAGTCATAGATGGATATGGTAGATTCGGTATTTTGGCAGGCACACTGCAAAGGATTCCTGGCACTCGTGAAAGCATATGGCGGTGTCGACAGTGTTGTCAACTCTTCAGCGAATCCGTCCCCAATGCTGGCTCTCCAATTCGTTTTTATGTAAGATGTCTGCGCTAGCCGATAATGGGCGCACAATCCATTTTGCTTACTGAAACTCTTTCCTTAATTAGCCATGGCCTGATATGCGACACCACTGGCACAGTGGCTGACCGACTCCGCGAGTTTGACGAATTCAGCGAGGCAGAAATACGATTGATATATTCTAATATGTATTTCCGAACATGCCCGTGCCCCGCCAGCCTCTTTCTTGCCATGGTTAGAATAAGTCGCCTACGCATCGCTGCCGAGTCGTTGACAGCCACGCCTTTCGAACTCCAAGCAGTCGCTGCCCAAACTTCCGACGAGATTCACAGCTTCGAGCCTTGCATCTGGACCGAAACTTACAAACTGCCCGCAGACTCAAAGATTTACACGTTTGCACGAATTTTCAAAGCATCAACCATTTTGTATGCCATTCTCTCACTGCCAGTCCCGTTATCAACGTCTTTCTGTCGAGAGAACACTCTCGAGAACAGCGACACACGACTCTACTGGCGCGCCGTGCTTCTCCAGGGAATCGGAGAAGCAAGCCATGTGCGCGGGGGACTGATAGGCATGTGCTGGCCCTTGGCTGTACTGGGCGTCTCGCTTTACGATGGTGCAGAAGATGAAAGAAGCACCGTTATCGGCTGGTTGAAAGAAATGGAGCTGATACCAAGCCTTGGCTCTGCTCCAGCCACTTTGCAAGGTGTTTTGACAGCTTTCTGGGCGTCAGGCAAATCTGACTGGGCGGGAGGCTTCCCCCGACTTTGCCAAATTGCATCTTAGTAAACTCGGCCCGTTTATCTGTCGTTGTCATGCACCAGCCATACGGTAGGGACTTGAACTGGGGCTATATGCGCGATGGTATATGGATTGCGAAAGTATGAACACCCCAGCCAACCAGGGACGGTGCCTTTGTTGCGACCCCATTGGTGGAGACGAGTCCCGTCCGTCTTGCTATCGAAGAGGAATGTTTCGCCAATTATGGCCATAATGTTCGCATTATGAGGACGACACTTCAAACCGGTGACTCATGCGACAACACTTGCCACTCTTACCATGAAGCTTTTGGTGGCGTGGGTGGTGGTTATACCGAAAACTCTCGGGAGACGCTTGTCAGTGGCCACACCAGAACGACACTTCTGGACTTCCCGCCGCCGATGATACTGGAATAGTCTCCATGTTGTGTGTCAACTGAACTAGGACGATGTAGGGACTATTTTCGTTGCCATTCGCTACTCTGGATATACGGACTGACGGCTTTCAACCTGCCTCTGTCGTACATTAGCTTCCTGGTGTTGGATTGCCTGGTCTCAGAGCGGCTATAGCACCTGTGACTGTCTAAATTCAGGCCGGGACTGGTAGCCGACGTGATGGAGAGAATGGTGGCTCGAGATTTGCATCGACTGCTCTAGCAATTATTCGCCACTTCTGGCCCGTTCGGTGGCTGTGTACATTCACCAACAGACATTAATGTCGCTGATATCAAAGCCAACTGGGAGACCACTGCAGCACAATGCGCAAGGCGCAGCACGGATAGATGTCAAGGTACAGCCTCATAATTCTTGCACTCTGGATTAATAAACATTGAACACATACCTTCAGGGCTGGACGCGCAGCCGCTTGACGCGAACCTTTGTCAAAATTTCACAACAAGAAAAGCTTCAGAAAAAGCGTTGAAGTCTTCAGAAGCGACATCACGTACAGCACCGGAATTAAATGCGTGTAGTGAATACATGGCTGTGGCACGAGACCCGAATCTGACTAAGGGGAGGGCTCTGATTACGCCTGTGTCATTCTACTCGCAGCATTCGTGTCGGTGTCGTTGAGTCATGTCGGCTGCCACAGCTGGCAGACTAACTAATACTCGGTCAGGCTCGGTAGTGCTAGCGTATTTGGATAGTGCTCGGTGTTGTTCAAATATTATACACCAGCCAGTGTGGGTCAAAAACCGCACCTTGCAGGCGCTCATTTTGCTGTAGCGCCATGATCTTGTGTTCTGAGTAATAAATAAGGCAGCACAGGACGTGATGACTTGATAGAAGACAGCCAGTGAAGGCCGAGACGTGCTATTGAGCTGTCAGTCATGGCCTCATTCAATGAATTGAATAAATCGGTAGATTGCCATATTGTGATTCGTTTCTTGTCACTAATACAATATTATAGGACCCAAACGACCCAGATGCGTGGTCAGGGCTAGGCGATGCTGCGGAGAGGCGCAAAAGGCAGAACAGGCTGAACAAAAGAGCAGAGCGTTCGTTAAGCCCAGATTGACCATTCATAATATACACCATAATTGACGTGCGATTTAGGAAGCCGAAAAAGATCAAACCTTGCCATAGCTGCCACCACGCCGCCCACATCGGTCTTCAAAAATGGAGGGCAGCCAAGACCACTGGCACTACACAATAAGGGAGCACCATCGAAAACAGTGATGCATAGCGAACTCTCTTGGGCATCACCCCAACCGCCGAACCAGATTGTGCGACAGAGGAAAATGGGCCCCAAAGGTTAACACTGGTTGCGTTACCTGCAAGTAGGTAAACCCGAATGTCGCCAGATACCTGTAATAATGGGACAGATGCTAACGGAGCGGCGCAATGCGCCTCCCCAGAGGACGGCACTTGAAATGCGACGAAGCATACCCCATTTGTATGCGTTGCATCAAGTCTCAGCGGATATGTGAGTATTCGCCTGCCCTGGTAACTCCATTGCAGCGACCCTACATGCCTTTAATGGGCCTGTACGCAGATGCAACACCCAAGGCCAGGAAGCTATTCTATACTCTGCGCACCGGCGCGCTGACCAGCCTCACTGCGGCATTTGACGACACCGTCTGGACGTCAGACGTCACACGCGCGGCGACATCCCATCCAGCCCTTTGGCACGCTGGCTTAGCCATAGCCGCGACGTATACACGCCATCATCACGCAGGCCTCGCGTTGTCATCGGAGTTCCTGCGCGTGTGCGCCATGCATCACTACGGTAGAGCTATGCACTCTTTGATCGACCTAAGCGGCCAGAATAATTTCAGCTACGAGGAGAAGGAGACCGTACTTCTCAGCAATGTCCTGCTCATAGGTCTCTGCATTTTGTGGCAGGACGAGGCTGCCGCACTGGCACACACGAAGCGCGGCATCGACGTGTTCAACAACTGGCGAATTTGGGAAGAAGCCGACAAGGCCGAATTTCGGACTGGGAGCATCACCGACATACGTTCTCTGGTCTTTCTGTTTTACCGACTCGAGCAACGATACATAATTGGCGTTGACCGCAGCGAGACGCAGGCATGCCAGCTACGATCTATTGCGCTTGCCACTTCCAAGTGTGCATTCGCATCTGTGGCTGAGGCCTATGCCGCCTTGATACCTCTTCACATCGGAATCTACACCTTGGACGCACCTGCGCCAGTAGATAGGACGACGAGCCCATCACGATCGCGTCGCAGCAGTGATTACGCAATGCCCTTTCGAATATGGAGAACCAACTTGGACTCGTTGCTAGCTTTGAGAAAGGACCGACAACCAAATGTGGAAAGTTTTCTCCTGCTGGAGCTTTGGTCAGCAATGACAAGTGCTCTTCTTGAAGGGGACAGAGCTGTTCACGACCCAGATGACCTCGCTCGGCAATGCGACATCTGGCAGCCCGCCTTCGAGATGCTGCTTTCTCTTACCAAGAAAAGCTCGAACTCCGCCACATACTCCAAGTCCAATGACTTGTCAAAGGCTCTACCCTTTCGGTGCTTGACAGTGGACGCCTGCGACATACTGCTGTTCTTCATAAAGTGCAGCAGTGGCGCGAGCCGTCGCAAGATTATTACCCTTCTTCAAAACTGGCCCCTAAAAGTTGGCCTCTTTGATCCGACGCTAGGTGCCTCGATTGCTAGAGCCGTCATTGCTTTCGAGGAACGGTGTGGGTTGGTGGATAAGCCGTCTCGTCTCGGTAAATGCGGATGCAGCCCGAGAGGTTTCATCTGCAGCCGACACAGTCTCGCTTTGAGCCAGGTAACAGTGGCAGATTCCGAAATTAGCGAAACTAAATTGGCAGCGTGTCGTGATATACAGGGAGGAGACGAAGCCAAGGTAAAGGTTTCAAGAGTGTTCTGGTAGAAGTTATAATATAGGGGGCAACTATTCGATCCCGTGAATCCACCCACCAAGTAAAGAAAGTAAAAGCAGCTCGTAGCTACATATTTGCACATATTATATCTATATTTAAAATACATGTTAAAGAACGCTGTGACCTACCAAGTTCACTAAAAGCGAGGATTGATCCTCTGCCATCTAGTTTGAAGCCGTAGACCTAAACCTTTCCTTGTATGGTGCGTACCTCACACCCTACTTCTTATTATTTGGTCAGAGTTTGAAACTGGCCAGAAGTGGGAGTCTTGGGGTAGGCCCCCGCTGATGCTGGAAGCATCCCAAACCCCAACTCCAATGCTCATATTGTGGAACGAACTAGGCGTCCACGGAACTGTGGAAATCTCGCGCATCTTCCCATAACTTTCGGAGAGGACGCTCTTTTGGCAGCAATCAATCTGCGGCGGAACAAGGCAATACGCCATTTCTGAATGAGGTGACATGCCCGCCGCCATGGGCTGACTATGTGAGGTTGGACTCTGCCACAAGCTGCCACTGGGGACAGTTTGTGTGATTGACGTGAGCCCGTCGCTGCTCCTGGACAGATCACTCGTGGTTGACCCGCCACAATCGTCGTATAACCTGCCCGGAACATACCGCCCGTTCTGTGCCTCAGCCTGCTGAAGCGCACTTGAATGAGCTCGCAGCGTCGCTCTGAGGCTGGCAAGCTCCGCAACCAATGCTTTATTTTGATCCCAAAGAGCCTGTACGGCATCTTCTTGGCAGAGTAGGCCGCGCAAGGTTTTCAACTCGGTTTCCAGCCTCTCTATGTATCCTCTGGTTCTCGCGCGCATTGCGCGCTGCGCCTCGCGGTCGTTGGCTCGTTTGCGAGCAAGCTGATCTGGCTCTAGTTCAGCAACCGGTCTTCTCTCTACGCAGAAATCAGTTAGTAAACACTCAACCTCACTGTAACTTCTGCAACTGGAGGACATACTCGTCATATTTTCTTTTTATTAAACAGAAATAAGCAAAAGATGCAGCGTAGTCAGCGTCGTTGTCAGGTTGCTCTGGTATGGCTTGGGACTGTGTGCGGCAACGGAAAGGTGTGAGCGGCGCTTGGCCTTGGAATGGAATATTATAGAGCACGCTGAATTGAGTAAAGAAACATGCGAGGAAGTCGAATGGAATAAAAGAAAAGCGGATATGTCTGTGTGTTTTAACTATTATACGATCTAGGTCAAGATATATGGCGATCACACAAGGGGGGGGGGTTTTCTGGGCGGAGTCTTTGGCATCCGTATCGGCGAGCGGTGCAGACAGAAACAGCAGCATGAAGCAGGGCAGCAGAAAGCTGAATATGGCAATACCCACGTCACCAAGGACTAGACTATTGACCTCTGAGGCTGGCAAGGGGAACCGTTAGACCCAGCCCCTCAGTGGCGCGCCAATGAAAAAAGACCGCTAACTAATACATGTCGAAGAGCTTCTAAGTGTGCCGATTCGGGGTGTAAAACTGACAGTGCCCACACTCACCTTACCCTCGCTGACTCGTCCACAAGGCAAGGCGGAGGCGAACTCACCGGCGCCACTCTTTGCGACGGAAGTTGCGCCAGCGCCCTGCGAAGATCTTTATCCCGCTTTTTGAAGTTGGTATTAGCCCCGCGTGGCTCAACGTTTTGACAAGCCGTATTTTGGTGTAATTAAACAGAGAAAACATGCATCTGTTTCGTGGTAGCCCAAGTATCGCGCAGATGCATATAGAGGGCTACGGCGGGCGCGCAGCGACAATGGCTCTGGCTCATTTACACCAGCATGCGCGATAGCCGTCGGGATTAATGCAATACCGACTTGTAGCGGCTTTGAATATGATTTCTGCACAATGTACTCGAAGCAGCCCTTGTCAGTTTGACAATGGCAGGTGGAGTTGCCCACGCGTACGTGCCAATGCCAAGACAGCGGGCGACAGGGCTCAATTAAGCTGCGCCCAAGTGGGGAGGTCAGCAGCATACATATACGATCGAGATCCACATAGCCAGGAGAAGTTTTGGGAATGCTGCTCCGAAGGTCTATTAGGCGCCACCTTGCCAGGTTTATATGGAGAACGGCCACTGCTGCCTGCCACTATTCCATGGTCGGGGTCGCGAGTCGAACAACCTGCGCAGTGGACCCTGCTGATCGACGCTGCATGGATCCAGCATGCAGTGCGGGCTGCTTTCCAACTTTCCTTTCCTGGGCCCTCCATCCCGACGGGCGCCACAACGACCCGGCGATGCTTCGGATGCCCTGTGGTCCACAACCTGGCCGTGGAGTTTCGGGTGTGACTTTCGGCCGCCTGACAGGCCGTACAGGATGACAGTGGCGGCACAGGCGTAGACGCCAACGGCCCCGTATATTTGGCCGAGCCCCAGCATGCCCGGTCTACCCCAATCACGTCATTTCGAAGAGTTGAAGAAAAAGGAGGGAAGTAGCTACTAGAGCAATGTCCGGATCTGTCGGAGGCCTGAACTGCATGTTAGTCTTGACTTGCAGCATACGCTGCGCATGAGCACATTTGCGGATCTATACGTGTTCAATTATATGCAAGCCCTGACTTGCAATGCAGTTGAGCGAAACACACCCGACAGCCTCGGCATACGGCAAAGGGTGATATAGATTTAAGCGCCATATATACCGTCCCAATATGTTTCGCATTGGCATTGCGTGTCGCCTCGGCAGCGCGCCGACGCCGCAGGCACCGGATGACACGCAAAGCTGCCGCACCAATGTTTCTCTGGTTGGTATCCACCTGCGTTTGTTGATGTTCCATCCTCTTCGCGGCAGCCAAGATAACTTCTATAGTACGTCTAGAATGTAGAATGCAAGATCAGTAAACACCTTAATGGTGGCGTAATATTGAATCAAGACAGCGTGGATCACGAACGGAGGGTCTCGTATGTGTCGTAGCAACGTGACAGCCAAAACCTCTAGACACAATACCGGGTTTAAGAATGGCTTCGTGTGTGGTCTAGTGCCTAAAACTTTGGCAGTTACAAATTTCAGGCTACGAGCTGAAACCAGATGCGGTATAGGCTTTCATCCCAATACGCTGCTTGGAAGATCGTGGCGGGGGAAACTATTGCTTTTCTCGTGGAAACAGCGGCTCAAAAAGGAAATCATCACTGCAAAGGTATGCAAAGCTAGCCGTGCCACAATACCTTCTCACTAGGTGCCGGCATGCCAGAGCTGCCGACTGACTCATCTATACAGGGGGTGCTCGGACTGCATCCACAGGCAGATGCGTGATAACAACAGGGCTGCGAGGATCTGCGCAGGCGTCGCCACTTAAAGGAGCTCGATAAACTTCCCATCATCGTCAAGGGTTCTTTACAGAAGAGATAAGAGATGTGATTCTCGATTACTGGACGGAAGTCTTGTTATCAGACCTGCGGCTGCCGGGTTCAACCAGGGTTGAAGCCTCACCGGTGGTAAGGACTATTGTCAAATATTGGTACCCTTAGCTCAAATATAACTCCGCTCACCAACATGGACCGAGGTAGAGAGGTCTTTGTGTGTTATGGGCTGTTTCACATCTGTGTCTCCATGGTAGAGGAGCAAGCCTCACGCATCGGAGTCTACTGAGGGCCGGCCGTTGAAGAGTGCTAGTGCAGTTTCAGTCCTGGACGAGGCTTTACTGCATGGCTTTAGACATTACCAATCAAAGAGCCGAATACGAATCTTGTTCCTCAGGTTTCTTGGCGAATAACAGTCGTCTTTTCCAGGAGTATTGACCTGGCTGAGGCGTCTCCAGGGTGGAAAGAGACACTCGCTGCACATTCGATCAGCTCGAAGACTCGGCAAATTTAACAGCAAATGATTGGTGGTACCGACAGTCGTTCATGTTGACCTGTCAATTGTGGTTGCCATGTAAAGCTTCCACCCCCCTGTCTGCATTGACGCTCGTTGCATTGATCTGCTCACCGTCTTCGTGTGATCATGAGCACCCGAATCTAGAACAAATCATCATACCGCATGCAGTCTAGCTGCCTCACAGCATTGGCTGCCTCTGCTCCCTTTGGCCTCGCCTGTTTCAATTAGGAAATACGATGTCGTTGAGGGTCTTGCAGATCTCCCTGCTTGCCGCAATGCTCCTACCCGGCACGTCGACGTCGCGGCGCTACGCTCGAACCATGATTGCTGCGGGTGTCCCTAGGTCTATTCGGGCACTGCCTTACGAGCACTGAGGCTAAGGCTTGGCTCAGCTGGGGCGAGTAGCTTGGTCTCGGATTGCCATTGTCATCGCACCGGCCCGCGTCCGAGTCAATCCGAAGAGCTGGTGTGTCATCCATCTCGTCTACTGTTATCCCACTTTCCGTAACGTTAACATCGGTCTGTTCGCTCAATTTCAAGTCCCGCGTGCCTGGGGGGCACATCGACCATCATCGTATCGCGGACCCTCGGTGGCCTGCCCCTGCTCTCAGCCAGCCACTGGGCAGCAGATGAACGAACCGTGCAACCAATCAGAACCGTAGCCGGGAGACATACCCGCGAGGCTGGCAGCTGCCTCATTACGCGGCGATACTGATTGCTGTCCCTGGCAGGTGGCCTGAGTCAGTGTTCTGCAGGACATAAGCCTGGGTGTCTGGGGTTGCAGTCCGGGACCCTCGCTGTCGGGGGCCAAAATGACCGAGTCTTGATCTGGCTACTCTCGGCGGCGGCTGCCGAGTTCGCGGGGGCTGCATTATCAGGGCAACTTGGAAAAAGCGATGTATGATTCCGGGAGACTTGAGTTAGACGAGTATTAGGTAAAAGAAAACCTGAATCAATCTAGCGCGTGTACGGGGAATTAAGAATAGACGACGAGACATGACTTTTCAGTACCCAGTGGTCTGGTAAGGTGGCTGAATTTACGGAACTTAATTCCGACGGCTGGTGCCATGTCATGCGGCATACACTCCGCCTCTTTCAGACAATGTTGAAAGGTTAAATCAAGTACATTATTCCTTAATGAGAAGTCTCTTATTAGTGCGGTTTGCCCGCGCCAAGACAAACTCGTTGGGCAGAGCCTTGCTGGCGGGGAGTTCGGGTATATTCGCCAGGGTTCGCTCCACCAAATCGCACTCATGTCTCCATTCATCCCAACTTTTGACCAGCGCCAAGCAACTACTCCGAAGACCGAAAAAAAGCTTAAGTTGAGAAGAGGCTGCCAAACGCGTCGGACCGTCGAACGTCGCTTCTCCCCCTCTCGAGCGCGACAATGATTTGCTCCCTCAGCAGCGCATCAATCTCGGCCATGCGGCGTCGAGCCCTTGCGCCCTCGTGCGGGTTCAGGATCTCGCGCCCCAGCTCGGTCGCCTCCATCAGGTCGCGCTTCTCCTGCCAGAGCTTGTTGTACCGGGTCGACTCGGCGGCGTGCTCGAAGCAGACGCCGTACATGGCGCAATACGTGTTGGCCTCGTCCGGGCAGTCGACGGCGGCGCCGCGGAAGAGCCAGGGGAACATGTGCTCCCAGGTGCGGCCGGCGATGTAGTCGGACATTTTCGTGTCGACCATCCAGTCGAGGCTGCGCTTGTACTGGCTGCGAGGGTGCTGGCGGACGGCGCCCCTCGACACGGCAAACTGCGAGCAGCACGGCCCGCCGAGGAAGCGCGGCACCTCGAGCGGCCCAAAGTTGGCCTGGAACGCCTCGCGCATGTAGGGCTCCTCCTGCTTGTCCGACTCCTCCTCCGTCTTGGACGTGTCGATCCAGGAGGGACACGCATTCTCCCAGTTGGCGCGCAGGTTCGAGT
>JANAKD010000227.1:0-28056 GCA_027627215.1 Lecanicillium saksenae | reverse complement strand
TTTTCGGCCTTTTCGATGACGAGCTTGGCGATGCGCACAAACTCGGAGCAGACGCCGAGCATACGATGGACGCCACCCTGTTCGGCTTCCTGGCCGAGCATGGAGAGGAAGGTGACAACCAGGCCCATCAGGCGCGTGTCGGATTTGGCGCGCACGTCCAGCGGGTTTTGTAGAATGTTGCCAAAGAGCGTCACCAGAGCAGATACGGGAAAGTACAGAATCAGCCTAGTCATGTTAGGTTTCATTTCGGACACATTAGCAGGGTATTCACTCACCAAACGCATGCAAAGTCGCCCTGTGGTACGTATTTCAAGAGAGAAATGGAAGCTCGCGCGGCAGCAGTCGAAAGAGCGGCCGAAGAAAAGACACGCGGGTTTAGTGGTCGCGCGTTGAGGCCTTGGATGGCGTAGTTGGCCAGTCGACTGGTCCAGTAACCGTGATGAACTGACATGCGATGAATCGTGGTCAGGCAGTTGTAGTACGCAAAATGCAGCATGACGACATGGAGAATCAAGGGCGTGTGTGAAGCCTTGATCTCGTGTTCCGGACGGAACTCAATAGGAATGCGGTCTTTCCACTCTTCCAGTTGCTGGTCCAATTCGCCAATTGTGTTGAGGAGCTCGCCGTCAGACTGCTTGGTCGCCTTTGTCGAGTATAGTCGCTTGTACACGTGGCTCTCGATGACGGCAAATTCACACATGACACGGAACAGATTCATCTTGCCCTTTCCGTCGGCCAGGGGGATGTTTCCGATATTATCATCTGGGTTGGCGTCCGGTAGGTCGACATTCATGTCGTCATCATCCTGTGCAGGCGGTCGGCCTGATCGCAGGCAGAGATCCTTGTCCAGCATGTAGGCGATCCAAAATACGCGCTTTCGCTGCTCGATTTCTATGGGGTTAAGGTTAAATCCGGACCCGCGCTTGTGCAGTCCGATGCTGTGCGAGAGACGGATAGCGGCGGCAATGAGCAAGAACGACGGCTGTGGATTAGGAGTGCCTTGCATGAAGAGAGCCATGCCAAGCAGAGCCTGGACGGAGAGGAGGTCGGTGTTGCGCATGGTCAGCTCGGAAAAGACACCCATGGCGTTTTTCAGATAGGCCCAAGCCTTTTCATCTTCTTCTTGTGGGACGAGATTGCTCATGACGCGGAGGCGGTGCGCAATGGCCAGAGCGCAGTTGAGACTGGCCCACCAGCCGGATCCCTGGTAAGGATTCGACGAGTACTGGCGCTCGACGAGGTGCATAAAGGTCGGTTGGTGGAAGAGCGGGAACATGCAGTTGAAGTTTTCAAAGTAGTCGGTCAGCAGGGAGAGGGCTTCCTGCTTGGGCGGGAGTGGCCGGAAGACGGGGCGTTGGAATAGGTCGCCAAAGACCTCAGGTTTCCAGTTGGTCCATTTATGGTCGTCAACGGAGACTTCGGAAATCATCTCCTGGAAAGAGTCGTCGCCGGTTCTCGAGTTGACCCATTGGATTCCCTTGGGCGAAAAGATGGAAAAGCCAGACGAGGAGCCAATATACCGGGTCTCGCCGCTCTGGTTGGTGACGAGGGAGCACATCATCTCGGACAGGGCCTCGACCTCTTCCTGCTCCTCTTCGTCGTCGCTCACTTTCGCTCGTCTGTCTTCTGTGGATAGAGCAGACTTGCGTCTCTCGGCAGGTTCCTTCGGTTCCTTGCCAGGCGACGGGTGCGACGCATGCGAACTCTGCGGTGTCGAATGGTCTGCTTGTGAAGGGGAGACGGGAGTGCTGTTTGAGCCGGTGGCGAGGGAGGCCTGCCTGGACTTTTCCTGCAGTTTCTTTTCAAGAACTCCAAGGTCGGTGCTCGGGTCATCGTCATTCAATACACCTGCGCATCATGTTAGTTGTCGTCGGGAAAGCTGGGAATGGTGGCAGCGTGCGGCGTGAGACGTACCTGATAGACGAAGCAGCTGCTCCATGCGGCCGAGGCGGTTCTCAAGACCTTCAATATATTTGGCACTGGAAGTCAGAAGGAGTCAGTGATTGATTCATTCGGAATGCGCGATATGTCGGTAGCATACCCCTTGGGCGGACTGCGCTTCTTTTCCACCTGGGTAAAGGCGCAGTCTGTCTTGTAAGTGGTGCAGTTGGTGCAGGCGGGAAGCTTGCCGTCGCACTTGATCTTCTTCTTTCTACACATGTCGCAAGCCTATTGTGTCCAGGTTAGTCGTGATGCGCTTGGGTGCAGTCGAATGGGTGCGGGTAACTTGCCCTGGCGATGCGCCGTCTCTTGGCGTCATTGGTGTCCTCCATGAGCAGCTGGGCATCGGAGAACATGTGAGCGGTCATATCGGGAATATGCGACATATTGGGCATGCCGTCTTGGCCGTAGGAGCCAAAGATTTGAGGCGGCTGGTTCATCAACGGCGGGCCGTTGCCAGGCATCTGAAAGCCCATGTGGTCCATGGCTGTGGTGGTTGTGGTGGCGGCGAGCAGCAGCAAGCGGTGGGCGAGTGTGTCGTGCNAATGCGCGTTCAGGCGAGAGGTTCAGTCGTTGCAATTCGTTGGAAGCTCTTGCTGCGCGTATTGGCAAAAGGACGGGAGCGGAGTTGGAAAAGGATTAGCAGACAGAGAGAGAGAGAGAGAGAGAGAGAGAGGTGGACGGCTCGACGGAGRGCGGCTGGCGGTAGATGGATGAGTCGCGGTCCAGGAGGGAGCCGTTGATGACGATGTCGCGGAGGGGGACGTGGACTTGGTCGTACACCGGCGCTGGAGAATTACCAGGTTAGCGGACGGAGAGAAGAGAACTATGACCTCGTGCGGGAAAAGTCGTACAGTATGCATCAATCTTCTTCAACAGGGCGTTTCCTTCATTTTTGAATAGCACGCGCTGGCTTCTCCAAGAGAATGAGGTCATCAAGGCGGAAACGAGAAATATTACCACGTTCCCTATGGACAACACCCAAAACAGGCATCGGCGTTTTTGAATAGAACGTTCAGCGCGATTACATTCCGAGAGAGTATGTTTTTCTAAGAAGCTATCGCTTTCAGAAGAGTCATCCACGCCAACTTTCTCCATGTTGCAGCGTGATAGCAGATTTGGTCGTTGCTCAGGGCCGCGATACGTGCCAAAAATAATGGAAAGACAAACTTGTAGATCTTAGGACGATGAAATACATGCCAAATCGAGTTACCGCATTCAAATGGAGCTGAGAGCTGAGATGGGGCCTGGAACTTTGGGTTGGGGTAGTGAGATGACGGGTGAGATGACACCCCAACGCCAACGTCTCGCTGCCGACTTGCATGCGCATCAGTTTTCCAACCTATGCAACCCCGCACTCATTATGTAGGTTCCCAGATATATAGATCATAGTAGCCTCTCTGGAATAGCAAATCCCAACCAACTTTCTTCTATAAAAAAAAATCTTGAGCCTACCGAAGCTGCATCATGCATATCAACAGCCTTCTCTGCGCCGCCATTCTGGCCACCATGGGAACCGCCTCGCCAATTGCGGCCCCCGCCTCCGATGCCGCTGCTGAAAAGCGCAGCAGCGAGTATTATCACCTCGCCGGGGGTGTGACCGACAAGAAGCGGTCGAATGAGTACTACCATCTTGCCGGCGGCGTGACCGACAAGAAGCGGTCGAATGAGTACTACCATCTTGCCGGCGGCGTGACGGATAAGAAGCGTTCCAACGAGTATTACCACCTTGAGGGCGGCGTTAGCGACAAGAAGCGCTCCAACGAGTACTATCATCTTGCTGGAGGCGTGACTGACAAGCGCGGTGAATACTATCATCTTGCTGGAGAGGTCACTGATTAGGGTGCCAGGCACGCCCAACCGCGAATCACTGTCGGCCAGCAATTGAACTCGAATGGGAAGACAAATTAGAATCTAGATAGCGCTAAGAGATTATATTTTGTCTAGTTCAGTAGGCACATCTATGTTAGTGTGCCAAGGTGATGCCATAGACCAGGTCATATATGCAGCGCCGTACCATCCTGACCTCCATGGCCACTATTTATAGAGTATTTCCATTAGTCCTCAGTGTCACAGATAATAGTTTTATTACATTCCTATCTCTCCCTTTTTTTTTTCAAATAAATCATTTAATTTCTGGTTGGGCCGAAGTAGTCGCTGCCAAGTCCTGCTTCATTGCCAGGGCCTCTCATGAGGATCCCACACTTATCACAACCTCTCATATGCTATCGCCGATAATGTAAATTTCTACTATATTTGAATACTAATAAGTGGAAACGTGTATCCATAAAACACCCTGCACATACCCTCTGTCACATTAAGTCACCACCAACGCCGCTCTCATCATTCAGCTGCAGCGCTAGTGTTTACCTCCTGCACCATCCTGCACGCGTCCGCATTCGGACAGGCACTCTCAAAATCAATAATGGTGGCCTTTACCTCCGAATCGATGATGAAATTGTAGCGATTGGTGTCCCCATGCAAAATTCCGAGCCCGTGAAGACGGTGAAGCACTGTTTGGCAGGCCTCCAGGTCGTCGCTTCCAGCTGGGCAGCCAACCACCTTCTCGAGCAGAAAGCCAATGACTCTACCACCCTCTTGAATATGACCAAGAAAACGTGGAGCAATATTGGAATCCTGCAGAAGCTGATAGATTTTAGTCTCTGCTTCAATGTACCGGATCTCCCACGGAAATCTGGCGACTTTGGCGATTGCCATTTGCGGATTCGGATTCTTTGACTGCGTGCTGACCAGAATTTCGGAATGTATCCACAGACATTCCTGAGTGAGTACGCTTAGTTGAGTCTTCTTCTCAATGTCGAAAAAACTGATCATGTCGGGATGCCAAATGCTCTGCAGGGTGGGAGGATCATCTTGCGATAGCGTCCGCTGAAGCGCATGAGTCTTCGTGTCCCGAAAGACTATAGCTTTATTCCAGCCCGCATCATGGTATGGGATAGACAGAAGGATATTTTCGAAATCCAGCGGCATATCCATTACCGCGCCGGCATCGAGAGCGCCGGCTTTGACGATGATGTATTTGATCCCGGCTCCAGCTTGGATGCGGTAATAGCAATCATCTCTCCCCGACACCGATGCCTCCATGGATATGACCCCGGAATTTTCCATTGTTTCTGACAGCTCTAGCGAGGAAACCTATTTATGCAAGACTTGGAGGCCGGTGTTGACCAGACAGCTTCGGAGTGGAGAGTCCATGTAATGACTGGGTATCATGCGCGGTACTGACTTACGGTTTATAGCGACACGGTATTATACAATTTCATGTATCAGTTAGACTCTCATCCATGGGACTGGCCACTTGGACAAATCTTTTATCTCCTCCAACGTGGTAGAATCAGCTGGAGACGTGAGAGGTGTGGTTGATGATTTAACCCCAAAACCCCACCAGCAAGCTACTTGGCTGGCGGCTAGCCACAAGTACTGATAGTTCAAGCGTTGGACCACACGCCCCAACGTTTTCCGCAAATACTAGAAGTGTACTAAAATGTAATTGAATTAAAAAACATTAAAATGATATATAAAGTTGGTTTCCTATAGAATCGGTGTCACTACTCGAAAAATACAGTTCGGACTTGAGCACGGCGATTTCTGCCGCCCCCATAATGAGCACCGTGTGTGTCAGGCCCCAAGGCCAGCAGAGCCCTCCAAATATATCATCTGTCACACCCACTCTACAGTGACTTGAACCCAGAGCCGCAGGTCCTTATTCCGCATGAAATCTACGCTTCTAGACATCACATCTCACCGCGCAGCATTTATAGTCACTGATAACCATCAGGAATATGGCAGCTTCCCGCCGCCCCTTATACGTGAATACAGCGTGTCAGATGCCCTGCACAGTATCGGAGCCATGTCAAGTGATGTACGGGTAAAAGAGTTTTCAGAGGGAGTTGCGCAAACAATGAAGTCCATTACTGACTTATAGAGTCTGCACCAAACTTCATAAAACACGCCAAAACGATGTCAACGGCCATCTCAGTGTCTTTGTACAGTCGCGCGCAGAACAAGCCACCGCATCCTTCCAGCCAGGTCCTTGGCATTGTTAGACCGCCCCTTTTAAGATGCTGGAACCAATAAATATAAGCATAATTTTGGTCCTATTTGCGGCAGCCTCTGGTGGCTCATCATCTTGGCAGTGCGTCTGCCTCATACCAGTTTTCAAGTCCCTCTCGCTCATAGACTCTCGGCCCCTGGACTGATACTGCCCCGTATTCACTGGAATACCATAGTATTTGAGATTCCCTGCATTGCATGAAGTGAAGGGTAAACCCTGAAGCAGAATACATCCTATTGCGGTCACGCATATCGAATCTCCCCTCAGCCACGCACCGCATGCCACATGCTTTGCAACTGACACCCCTGTCAGCTGTTCCCCTGGGGGCTTCATAGAATGGAAATGCTGTTGCTGCTAGGCGGCGCAAGACTCTTTGGTAATGTGCGTCCGCTGGTATCTCAATTGATTCCTGGCAAGCGGCATCGAAACGGCATAGTATATCTAGAGCTTGGGCCTCGGTGATGATATACTTTGGTCGTCTCACCGGGAAAGCATAAACAGAATAGCTTCCAGGCACAGTCTCAATTATTCCTGGGACGGTTCCTGCTTTTGCCCTGATGAATTTGTGTAATGCGACCATAGAAATGTCGGCAGCCTTGGCAAGATCGGAAGTGTTCACAATAGACAAATCTGGCGATGTTTCAAGACAGTCAAAACAACAGCGGAATAGCCCGGGAATAAAAAGAAAAATCCCAAAAGCGCCACAAACGGCGCATGCCGGAGAAATGAGTTGCAGGTATAGCTCGCTGAGAGTGAAGCATCCAGCCACTCCAGTCCGGATGAGACTTCGGAAGCCTTCCAAGCCATGTGTCACCACAGAGGTATATTCCCGGAGCGAAGTTACCAACAGACGTGCATACCGATTGATTTGGCGAAACCTGAAAAGAGTGCCTATATCAAAATACGCCAGCATCATGGAATGCAGCTCTGCCGGAAGATAATCCAGGTTGCCTAGCCCCGACGCCGGCGCGTTTTCGAAGGCTACTTGAAGAACATCCTTCACTGAATCCATTTTGTGCGGGCGAGTTCTAATAACGGAGACCTCAAAATCTCGACGATGATACGAGCAGACGCGAAGAATAGCGTCTGACTGATCGGCAGTAAATTCCATGGCGAGTTGCTCCGCTATCACTGGCTCTTTCGGTAGAGGGTGTTCAAATCCGCAGATTCGACGTCAAGTTGAAATTCCTGAGAATCCGAGATGATTCTATATTCTTGATTTCTACTTGATATAGTAGAGGGCGCTGGCGGAGGAACCAACTGAAGCGAGGACTCAGTTCAGCCGCACGACCTTGGTCACAAGACGACGGTACTGAACGCTCATAGGCGGAATCCAAGCGGCATTGGGCGCAAATTTTACAGCTCCAGGGTGAAAGCATTCTCGTATTTCTGTGAGATGACTTTGAACTACATAAACTCGTCCGGAAATTCCTCTGTTGCCTCGAGCCGCCAGCTTGGAGAAAAAACGCCAGGGAGGGATCGTGGCTGGTGCGGCACCCATAAAACCTGGGCCACAAACTAGGCACGGTATCGTGCACAGAACCACTGATTGACTGGGCTTCATTAAAGGCAGACATGAGCGGAGGAGGATGAGCAATACTTGTAGTTTTTCCACTTTACCTGTGCAGGGCCTCAATAATACCAGCGTACAAAAACCTGAGGCGCTCAGCTGAGACGCATCGCGTGAAAGTCTAGACCACGGCGGGGCGCAGCTTCATCTAACACTTCTTCTGCAGAAGCGGGCCAAGGCTGAATCGCCCTCTGGTGCACCGCGACCTTATTTTAAGCCTAATTTATCTCGCGTTCTGGCTCAATGGAGAAGCTCATTTATTTGTGTGACAAGCTGTCTATAAAACCTCACAACGCGCCGAACACTGGATCGGCCGCGGGTATTGGGGAAAGTCCGCCTTCACCATCATGGATTTATTTGCGAAAGCAGTTAAGAGCGGTATTGCTAAGGGCTACGCTGTTGGGCAGCAGCAGATTCAGCAGCACTTAAGCAAGCAGCGCGATTCTGGTACTGAAGCTTCATATGGCAATCAGAGCGGCTACTACGGCGCACAACAGAGTTCAGACGTGGGTGCGTCTCAATATCCGGTATTCATTATAATCTAGTCCGAAATGGGGTAGAAAGGCCATGTCTCTTGACATTCAGATGGCTAACTTCTATTTAGCAACCCCAACCACATCATCAGCAGTACCCTCCAGTCTACAATGGACATGCACCACCATTGCCTCCCAGACAGTACCAGCCGCCCCAGCCTCAATCAGATTACAATACATACACACCGCCACACAATCCACCTGGTAGCTACGATAGTGCGATAACATCCCGGCCAGACTATTCTTATAGCTCAATCCTGCCTCCACCGCCGCCATCCTATATACCGCCCACTTCTGCTGCAGCGACGACAAATGCGCACAACGGCGCGCCACCGACCCTTCAGCACCAGAATGTCGCAGGATATGACCAGAATTATGTCCCAAGATATGAAAACTTGCAGTATCAATCGCCAAGCCCCTATGATATTACTGCAGGTAACCGACCAGTCAGAACCCCCATCACATCCGCCATCGAGACCAATCCTGGGCCGCAGCAGCAACTTGTCCGAGATGGCAATGGGGGGTTCATTCTGGTGGATATTCCAAGCCAGGATCCCCAAAACCAGCATCAAAGGCCTGTGGAATCATATTCGTACGCAGTCCAGCCCGCGACGAATCCCAGCTATAGGGACACTGAAGGCAACGTACCATATGAGCGTACCACATATACTCAGCCTCCGACTGACATGCGAGAATCAAATGAGCCAAACCCTGACACTTCGAGAAAACCATCTGGTGGAAAGTCTGGAATTTTATCCTTTGTTGAAAACAGTATGTCAGCTCTCAATTTGGGCCCTACTGCGAAAATAGGGCTACCCGAACCAGAACCAAGGGTCAGCATAAAACCAAGGAAGCGCGTCGAGTTGCCAGCGATCGTCGCAGATGGACCTGGAAGAGAGGTAATACGATTTTGCCCAGAGAACAGATTGGTGGACTATCCTCTCTACTGGCACTATTTGGATGATCTACCAGACTCGTCAATCTGTACCAGGTGCTTTGCCGATCATATTGAAGCTACCCCACTGGCATCAAAATTCAACAGGAAACTTGCCGCGCCTGACACCGTTTTGTCATGCCATTTTCACTACTACCGTGTGAAAAATGTTCTTTGGCCAGCCGCTGTTAAGACCGGTAACCTGGATGCTCTGAAGGCATTCCTGTCCAGTCGGTTACAGATACCAAACTGCAAGGACCGGGAGGCAACAACAGGACCCGACGGTATCAAATACTACGGTATGAAGGATGACAACATTTCTGGCTTCATTGCATGCGAGGCTTGCTTTGTGGACCGCATCGCGGGCGCGCCGTTTGAGCCGCAATTCGTTCCCTACAAGGTTGAGCAGGGAAAAACGGACCGCTGGATTTGTGACGCGAGTATTCCATATATCCGAAAAGCTCTGGAATTGTTTTCGGAGCGAAATGACTGGACTGGCTTTATCGAGGGTACGACCCGGCGATGCAAGCTGCTAATTTGCGCCGGAAATGAGATGGCTAGAGCAGACTGCGAAAACTGGTATACCACGAAGCAACAAATGGAAGGGTTTCAAGTCTGCGAAACATGCTACATGGACAAGATTGAGCTTGATCCCTTCAACAAGGAATTCGAAAAACTTCCAGCCTCTGCTGACTATGATCAGTATATTGAGTTTCTGCGTCAACGTTGGAGCTGCTCTCTGACAAGCAGCTCGCTGCCCATGATGTTCGCGCTCGAGGCGGCCGAGAACATGGACGACTTTTCTGCGTTTCACAAGTCCGCGTCGGCCATTGTCAAGTTGGTTCCGTGCACAAAGAATGGCATCATTCGCGGCAATTGGTGGACACTGGCAGGAGGCTGCAAGAACTTCGACATTTGCGAGGCATGCTATGAAGGCATCATGAAACCCAATGAGCTGGATAAATTCCTTGAAACCAAGAAACATGGTTCCGAGGAGACCATCGTTTGTGATTTTTGTCCAGCTGCGCCGCGCTATAATGAGTACCTGAGCAAGTTTGCCGAAACGCTGGATCGTGGAGTCTTTAGCTGCTATGCGGACCATGTCAAGACTTTTGCTTCCGTACCAGCCTGTCCTGGTCGGGATCACCTTGCAAAGAGTCATTGGTGGGGCTATGGCGAGGCACTGTTTTGTCAAAACTGCTACTTGGTCTATGTTCGGCACACTTCTCTTAGCGACCACATGCCTCTGCAGGGCGAATACGACGAGCGGGCGCAGATCTGCCAGATTTGGTCTCCGCGAATGCGCAATATGTGGCGCGCCGTGTGCGATGCGGGCGAGCCTGGCTCTGCTGAGTCCAACGCCGAGCTGATTAAGTTCCGTGCCTTTGGCGCCAAGCGGTTAGAGGTATACCTGGTCACCGTTCCGAAAATAAACTTCATCAAGGGTATGAAGGAGATCAAGATGATGCAGGCAATGCAGCAGGGCCAGCTGAGTCTGATGTACCAAGGCATGAATAGCATGGCTGTGCTGTCCGGCACTGATGATGGAAATTGGCATGGAAATAGCTCCATAGGATGGTATGAGACGGAAAATGGAGCAACTGGTGCGCAAATGTTCAATAACATGCAGGCGGGCATGGCAGACGCGAACCGTGGAGATGAATGGATGCAGATCTTCCAGCTGGAGCTGATGTGGAAAGAGGTAGAGTGAGATGAGTATATTTTCCTTATATATCGACTTTTACCTTCGCTAAATAAAATAACAACTATAAAGCTCCTTATTTGCAATGTCCGCTCGGCGGCACGTTGTTAATCGCTGCGAAAGGATCATCGCACGGATCGAAAGTGCGCTTATGCTCCGTCACGGCCTGAATCCGATGCGCAATATCCTTACCATAGAATTTCTCAATAAATGCAAACATCAGATCAATGCCAGCGGTGACACCAGACGAAGTCCAGATATTTCCATCTACGACCCATCGCGCAGGTGAGGTCCACTGAACGCCTTTACCTAGAGGAATAATCTTGTCCCACGACGCCTTGTTAGTTGTCGCGCGCTTGCCATCGAGAAGACCGGCTCTGGCAGCTACACCTGCGCCTGTGCACACTGTGATGAGGTATTTTACCCTAGGGTAGGTATTGCGAACAAAGTCAACAGCGGCGGTGATGTTTCCAAGGCGCTCACCGCCCCCGCCCGGGACGAAGAGCACATCGAGATCTTGGGGTGGGTCTTCGAATGTGTGGGTGGGATTGACAGACAGCTGGAAGTGCGAATGGACAGGGTTGGTTTCGTTGGCCGCAGGTCTCATGTACACCGGCGCCATACTTTCGGCGATGAGACTGAGGTTCAGCTGATGACTCGACGAGAGGAGATAGAGGGGTTCGATGGAGCCCGAAATGTCGAGGACATCAAACGAGTCGTATAAGACAAATCCAAAGTTTTTCGGTGGCTCTACCATACACATTAGCAGTTGCAAATACATATTGAGGAATGCAATTACCTTGAGTAAAATTCCCAATTGATCCATTAAGGCTTGTGGCAACGGCGGCCATGAGCGAGGGGTATTGGAGTTGCATAATGGAGAGGAGGAGTTGGCTGATTTTGTGTTGAACTATAATACTTGTTTCAGAGGTATCGCCAGCGTATTTATATTCCAGTGGCGGGCGATGAGTAAACGATGGTGAGACTCAAGTGACTTCAACGAGCACATTTGAGCACGTTTCTGCAAGTATCCGAATGAATCAGGTATTCTCCGAAGCTGTGTAAAGAACAAAAGAATAAAAAGGAAAACGGATTACCAACGCTTGCTGGACTAAACATGCATGTCCCGGTAGGTCTCCGGATATAGGTGGCTGGGAGGCTCCCGTTCTGTGACAGCACGGTGGGCCAAGGTTGCATGAACAGCCTTGTTCCGTTTCAACCACGGGTCAGGGGCAAGGGGACTCACAAAGCCGTGCAGAGCTAAAAGTTAAATGAAGACCAATAGTATTTATCATTATAATTTTGCTTATCATACTAATGTTTTTAATTATTCTTGTATTTTTAATTATTCTTGTATTTTTTAATTATTCTTGTATTTTTAATTATTCTTGTATTTGTAAATATTCTTATATTATTATATTTTTCATTATTTTTGTATTTTCAACCATTCTAATATCTTCAACTGCATCTAGCATGTGTCGTTCTATCAATTAATTGGCCACGAGCGGGCCAGGCTGAAACCTATCGCTAAAAGGGTAGTCGATGAAACCGTCGGGCGCGGCTACCTTGTAAAATGAAGAGCGGTCGTACGGATTTAGCTCCAGGCCGTGAAAGATGCGGAACGCCAGATCCGGGTTTGCCACGTAGCGTCGTCCGAAAGCGACGAGGATCTTCTTGTCTGGTTTGCTGTCGACGTAGGTCTGGGCGGTGTCAGGCAAGTAGCCACCCGTGGCCACGATGACGCCATCAAAGAGGTCCTGCGCCCAGTCCACCTTTTCGGTGCCATTGGTATTATCGACACCGGACACGCGGGACTCTATGGTATTGAGGAACGAAATACCGATCTTGTTCACCTTCGTGATGAGGTCCTTGAATTGCGGAACAGGGTCTGCCATCCTCATAGACTGGTAAGTTGACCACGGAGAGATCTTGATTCCAACGCGCTCCTTGCCAATGGTGTCGGCAACGGCTTGTGTGACTTGGACGGCAAGGCGGTTACGGTTCTCGATGCTACCCCCGTAGGCGTCGGTGCGCTGGTTGCTGACGTCTTGAATGAATTCATCGAGAAGGAAGCCATTGGCGGCATAAATTTCGACCCCATCAAAGCCTGCCAGTCGCGCATTCTTGGCAGCTTGAGCAAAGGCGTCGATTGTGTACTTGATATCTTCAGCTGTCATTTCCTCTGGGGTACTGTAGCCCTCGGCGGCAATAGCACTTGGACCCTTGATGGTGAAGCCCTCAGCCTTGGCAGCATCTGGGGAAGCGGCCCGACCAAAGGCGCTAATCTGGCAGTACATGTAACAGCCCTTGGCGTGTACTGCGTCGACAATGTCTCTCCAGCCAGCAATCTGCTCTTCGCTAAAAATGGCAGAACTGTAGCCCATTCCCCCGTGGATATGCGAAATGGCACAGGATTCAGCAATGATGAGGGTGCCGGGGGTAGATGCTCGTTGAAGATAGTATTCCTTCATCAGCGGTGTCGCCACATGGTTGACATCAGCCCGCAGTCTTGTGAGGGAAGACATGATTATACGGTGGGAGAGGGTGACATGCCCAAAGGTCAGTGGCTCAAAGAGTAGAGATTTCGACATTTTCGAGACCTTTTTCTGATCTCAAAGAGAGAATTAGTTAGGAAATTGGAATGTAAGCCTGAGTTGCAGATGTGGTTGGTGATCGAGTCCGCCATTGTGGCCAGCCCGTGGTTCTTTAATACACGAAGAATTCCCAGCAATTTACCAAGATTGAATATCTATGTGTCTATTACAACAATCTCGCCCCTCCCCATCGACAATCTATTTTAACCTCTCCCCTGTCGCATAGACTAATTCGATCCCTGATGTGCGATCAAGCATAGACAAATTGCGGATCCCAGTCGAGCGCCAACGTAACACCCGATTGGCTGGCCGCCGCCCGAACCGGAAAGCGGGGATAAATTTGTCTAAGCTGGCGATTGTGAACGCCCTCGGTTTGTCTTTTTCAACCCACGACGCGCCATTCATATACAAAACTGCTTCCCTGTGCGACAGTAAAGAAGACACATAGTACAGCTCACATACGCCACCAAAGACTGAAAGAGGATCACAAATGCAGACACAAAAGCCCCGCGCTGGCCGCCCGCGAATGCAGGAGCCCAAGGCCGACGTCAAGGAGCAGGATGAAGAGACCGTGAGTATCCCAGTTTTTCATCTCCTTTGCTTCTCTCATCTCCAAATTCAACAAAACTCACATATGGGTCAGTCCCGCCGCACCCGCATGCGTCTGGCGCAGCGCAGGTATCGGTCCAAGAAGCAAGACACCCTCGCCGCCGCCGAGCAAAAGGCCACCGCACTCGAGAGCGCCCTTCGCGGCACCCTCTCAGCATTCCGCGGCCTGCAAAAGTCACTTCTCCAGCATCCGGCTGGTTTCGTGCCCCTCGATGTTGCCGTCGCCGTCTCCAAGACGTCCCTAGAAATCTCCAACCTCCTCCACAGCAGCGGCGTCCAGGTCCAGGACACGCTGGGCTGTAACCTCCTCGACTGCTCCAACACGACGTGCGCTCGCAAGATCCTATCAGAGAGACTGATGCGTTCCACGGCTGAATTTAACCTACACGCCCTCGAAAATGGCGAGCTCGGCTGCTTCAGACCTGAGCTGCTCGCGGGCATGAACGTTCTGCCAGGCGAGATTTTGCTCGCGCAGAGCCTCGGACAGTCTTCTCCCGACAGCCTCCTCGGCGACATTGATTACTCAGGCCGTTTCCTGCCACAACTGCATAGAAAGATCGAGGGCTCAATGGATACGGTACTACGACTGGCGCCGCCTAAGCTGCAGCGACTCAAGTACGGCCTGACACGAACCTGGTTCGAGACGGACGTGCCAGAACTTGCGGGCGAGTGGCTCGAGGCCGCCGACGTGGAGGAGTATCTGGCACAGCGCGGCATCCACGTCAAGGACAAGTCGCAAAAGGTCGTCACGCTGCACCTCGGATCAGAGGGAAGCGACATCGACTCCGAGGGCCCGATGACGCCAGAGTGGGAGCCGGAGCTACCCGACTGGACAATCTTTGGCAAGCGGCTCGACGACCGACAAGACATCCCTGGTGGCATGCGGACTGTGTCAGCAATGTCACCGCTGTCAGAATTCAACTGGCTGGACCAGTCGCCTACGCCGCCACCGATCGCTTCTCCGCAGAGCAAGCTCACAATCGATGTAGATAAGCTGATCAAGGGAATATCAAGCAGAGGTATTTGCCTGGGGCCGGCCCCAGGTATCCGCCGGCATCATGTGGACGAGGCCATTCAAGAGGCTGTCCAGATTTGTTAATGAAAGCGATGTAATTAGTATAATTTTTTTAATCAAATTCAGTTTTTTTTCTCCCAACAACACTACACAAACGCGCTGTCATGAATCTGGTCTCCTAGCCTCTATCTGTGGTATCCACCAAACAAACAACTCTTCCCTTCAACAACGTGATGACAAGAACCCAGCTTGGCAGCAATTGCAACGCAGACGACCGCAGATCAATCGCAGAAGTTAACATTACTGGTAGCAATCTAGCAGCCTCGAAGAATTGTCCAGGTCAGTACCTTTTCACCTTCGGTGGGGCAACTGCAGTGACTGCTCCGAGGGCTCACGCACCGCTGGCTGCGCACACCTTGCCTTTTTATTTTATTCTAGCTAGCCCTTCTTGATTTCTCCTCTACAATCACCATATTTTGACACTACTGGCTAGAATTTTCTTCCCATTGGCTCTGGCGTCTGGCTCTGTTGCGGTGTTGTGGTCGCTCATCCAGTTCTGCAATTCTGTTTGCTCCGCCTTGTTGGAACCTTTGTCTGCTATTTTCAGCCCCAAGTTGCTGCAGACCTCGTTATTCCTTCGAATTAACAGTCACGATCTCTTTTAATACTCCGAATGGAGACCTGGTGGTCTGGAGATGGCGACAAAGATGTCGAAAAACACGCCCGACGCTTCCTCCAACGCGAAGCAAGTGTCGCTTCTACCTCCACAATTCTACCTGACACGGCCGATGGCGATGATTACTGCGAAATAATTGAGGCTGATGCCGAACCAGATGTTCTGTTTTCTGCTGAAGTCATTGATCTTACCAAGGATGATTCCGAAACGCTTATTCAACAACATCGGCCAAACGAGACCCAGCTCAATTCTGTTTCAACGTCCAACGGCACCGTTGTCAAGCCTGGAAATTTGATACAAACCCGAAAGACATTCTTGGGTCAACTGAAAATTGATTTCGTCCAAGTCACCAGCGTTGTCCTCGATGGGCAGGGGGAAACCTTGATCCGCGGCATCCCGTATACTCGACTGTGTCACTTGAATGGAAAAATCGCCGATCGAATCAATGAAGTGTGTATGGTTCTGCACACGCATAAGCATGCCAATCAAGAGCCGGATCCGCCGATCCTGGTCGATGTGAAGCCAGAGTGCATTGTTAGATGGAGAAAATTCATCCTTACTAACGCGACATATCCTGTTCACTCAGTTGACGCGGACCGATTCGCACGTCGATGTACCTCTCCAGAACAACGACAGCTGGTAACGAAGAAATTCGGTTCTATTGTTTGTCGCTGGAAGATCAGCATTGTATACTCCATTGACGGCAGAACCAGAAACAAGGCAGAACAGGAAAGCATCGAGCATCTCCGCAGCGATGATGTGCGAGAATCCAAGTATCGAGTTCTTGACGAGCAGAACTTTAGAGCCTGGCGAGGACACCGAAAGCGTGGTGGAGCATGGAATTCAAACTTCAACTCAAAAAAGCCTCTTAATATCCCAGTTTCAAGACAACCCGGTCAAATGTACACGCTCTTCGACTCTTTTTCGGGAGCAGGAGGGGTGTCGCGGGGTGCTCAAGACGCCGGCATCAAAGTGCGCTACGCCCTCGACAAGGAGCCCGAAGTCTAGGAGACTTATACTGGCAACTTTCCATTTACGCACCTCTATAAATGCGGAGCGGAGGATTACATCGCTGAGGATACCGCCGAGAAACCACACGAGCCTGTTGATATTCTCCATCTATCGCCGCCATGCCAGGTTTGGTCGCCTGCGCATACCCATGACGGACCGAACGACGCCACAAATACCGAAGCTCTCTACACTTGCGGTGGAATTATTAAGAAGGCCCGACCACGGATCCTCACGCTGGAGCAGACCTTTGGTATAACGTGGGCAAAGCACCTCGAGCATTTCTGGGCCCTCATTGGGGGCATGACGGACCTAGGATACTCTGTGCGATGGAGCATAGTCAGGCTCTGTACCTGGGGCTCGCCCCAGGATCGCAAGCGGCTTATTATAGTTGCCTCCGCTCCTGGAGAGCGTCTGCCGCCATTTCCCGCTCCGACCCATTCTGAGCACGGCCTGAATGGGACGTCCAGATTCAACACCGTGGCCAGTACCATTGCGCGAGTCCACGCGGGTCAAGACTTGCATAGCATACATGAAGTAAAGTCATTTCATCCTCCAAAGCCGCGGTGGGATGCAAACATTCTTGGACGCACAATCACGACCGGTGGTGCGAATGCGTATCACCCAAGCGGGCTGCGAGACTTTACCCTACGAGAGCTGGCGTACCTGCAAGGATTCCCTAAAAGTCATCGTTTTGTCGGAACCTTGACCAAGATTCGGCGTCAGATTGGCAACAGTTTCCCGCCGAATACGGTGTACGTTTTGTACAAGCATCTGCACGAATGGCTGCTCAAGCAAGACAATGTAGGTGACTACGTGGCAGAGGATGTGATGGTCATTGACGACGATTCAGATTCTTCGGAAGCGGAAAGTGTTATCTTTGACGAGGGAAGAATTTCGCCTGCTATGGAGGATGTCGTCATGGGGGACGCCGATGATGATTTAATTTTTGTTGGAACGAGTCCTGGACGCGATTATGAGTGCTTTGTCGATTTGACCTAGCTGGAAAGTCTGCACATGTAAATAGTGATATATAGCTTCCTGTCAGATTAGATAAAATTTTGCTCTTGTTTGATTTTCGTCAGCTGTTTTCCGCCTGGAGAAAACCACTCCCCCTCGCCCTTGCCAACTCGTCCAATAAACTTCGGACGACCGAACCGATTCCGATACCATGCTCCCAATCCCATTTTTCTGCAAGTCACCCATGCAACAGCCAAAAAGTTTCACCAAAGGTTCCGCCTGACGACCACTCAAAAGTCAATATTTCTTAATGGTCCACCATATGTATATTAAGCACCGCGGAGCGCCTCGGCCTCCAGTCAAGGGTTTCCGCCTTCGCCCGGCTCTAGGGTGGCAGCTGCGACCGCCTGATCTAATCTTATCAATCAGGGCAGCCAAAAGGTCTCCACCCGAATCACCTGCCACACTCTTGGGGTTGCATTTGCCCCGAACGGACCCTGCGAACCGCTGCCGGCTTCCCCTCTCCTTCTGTCATTGTCACGCCACTACTTGGCACGGGTATTTTGCGGCCTTTTTTTGCTCTCCAATGATTATTTAAATCCACGACATTTCACCCGGACGCTGCTCTGGACCACTCATCTCGACCACTGTTTGCTAGTTTCAGGAATAGCCGCGGCTCGTTTAAGCTTGACCCCCCGCCATCTACCATGAAGCTCTCCTCCGCGCTCGCCATCCTTGGCACCACGGCCGCCGCGCTGGGTAATGACCAGCAGGCCATGAGCAGCGACGACGCGCCTCCTGCTGCTGGCCACCGCATCCCCACTAGCTACGAGTCGGCCGTCATGGGCCGCCGCATCCTGGCCCTCACCAAGCTCGCCACCTTTTCCACCGTCTTCCCCAGCAAGTCGTCTTCGACTCGCCGCAGCACGCTTAGCGCGGCAGCCGAGAGCGGCGTCGACGGGCAGCCCGTCGGTCTCGTCGACTACGTTGCCGACTGCGAGGACGTCGGCAATCCTACCGTGCTGGAGCTCAAGATTGGTACCACGTTCCGCAACGTGCAGTCTGGCTCCAACCTGACAGTGTCCCTGCAGTGGACGCCGCCGTACCCCCCGACCAAGCGCATCGGCGTCATGGAGCGCGCCCTGTCCTGGATTCCCTTCTTCGGCAATGGCGATGGCAGCGCTCGCAATTCCGCGGACCCCAGTCTCCCGGATACTGTACCTTACTCAGCCGATAACCTGCCGCGCTTTGCTCTCTTTGGGTACCTGGAGCCGTTCAACGCCGATGAGATCCAGACAGAGAAGCTCAAGGCGTGCTATCTGGCCAAGCATCCCGATGCCAAGTACTGGCTTCCAGGCAACCGCATTCACACCAGCGACTGGTCGCGCATGGTAGTCACCAAGGTGTACTGGATTGGTGGCTTCGGCGACCGCGCCTACATTGGATGGATTCCCGTTGATGAGTGGAAGAGCGTCAAGGAAGAGGAGTGGAAGGCGATTAAGCTACCCGGTGAGACCAAGGACTGGTCTGAGTGGAATGCCTACGATGACCAAGAGTTGTAGAATAGCCACAGTCATTGAGCATAGACGATGGATTAAACCCCTAGATACGGAGACGTACGTGCAATGATAGCAACTAGTTCAGCTGCACCTACAATATACCTATACATCCACGCGATCGCTTTCAACACCTGGTCTCGCGAGCTGGCAGAAGGCTGCGCGCGAGCCGCTTCACACAAATAAAACTTCCGAGTACCAGATATTCGATCAATAATAATGAATCACTTTGAAAAATAAGCAAACACTCCAAGTATCCAGTCAGTTTCATCCTTGAGGCAGTTCACAGACATCATGAATCACGTGATGCAATTGTGATGGAAGCCAGGGGCGTGGGCGATGACGGTACAGTTGGTAGGCGCAGAAACAGACTGAATAAATAATGATATTTTAAAAAAGAGTTTTAACAATTCTTTTTATACGTTAGCAATGACTTTGAAGAGAATCTCTAATCATGAGCTTAAAACCCTGGCGCACCTTCCACTTTACCCCTGGCACCTGTACTGCCTGAGCTTCACCCCAGCTCCGCTAGCTGCCAGCGCGGCAGCCCAGCCCTCTCCATATCACCAACACAGCCACCTGTACGCGCACCACAACACGCAAACTCTCTGCTCTCGTCAGTGCAAAGAGATTGTTTGAACAAGAAGAGCACCCGACCCTCGAACCGAGTCAAAGACAATTGGCTGCAAACCGCAACAAAAATCACATTCACAGAACCGCCAGGCACCCGCAGCCATGCTCGTGTCCCTGACAGTCGGCAAGGTCGACGCCGGCGTCACGGTACTCCTGACGCCCGACAAGCGCCTTGTAAGCTGCCTATTACCGAATCCCATGCGGCAGGAACCCGATTCTTTGACAATTACGTGCACAATGCAGCTTCCAGGTCGGAACTCGTAGCTAACCTGTCTACCCCTCAGATCGAGTTCCCCTCCATCCTCCTCCCGCCCAACATCTCCTCCGGCAGCATCGTCGACATCAACGTCTCGCAAAACGCGACCAAAGAATCCTCGGAGGAGGCCAAGTTCCGGGCTCTGCAAGAGCGCATCTTTGCCTCGTTTGGCGCCTCGGAGCCGGCGACGCCCATGCTGCGCTGCCGCAACGCCACGCAGACCTCGGTCGTACTCGAATGGGACCCCATCGAACTCGCCACTGCCGACCTCAGCTCGCTGACGCTGTATCGCAACGGACAGAAGGCGGGCACATTCCTCGCCCGCTCCAGATGCACAGCACCAAGATTAGCGGCCTCGCCGTCGACACAGAGTACACCTTCCACCTGGTGCTGCGCACGAGCGCGGGCACGCGCCAGAGCGAAAAGGTCGCCGTGCGCACCCACNAAGTATGACTGACCTGAGTGGCATCANCATCACCACAGGCTTCCTGCCTGGGCCGGTCAAGGAAGCGCTCGCGCAGGCGGTGGAGAGAATCGGTGCCAAGATTGTGGACAGCGTCCGCATCGATACGACGCACTTCGTGACGACGGAAGGACGGGGCACGGCGTGGGAGAAGGCGGTCGAAAATAATATTCCAGTGGTACGGCCGGAGTGGGTGGAGGCCTGCGAGAAGAATGGCCGGATTTTGGGTGTGACCAAGTTCTACCTTGATGCGATGAGGCCAGGACCGCCCAGCGAGGCGACACCATCGTCGACTCCGCCGCCCGTGCAAAAGGCTCAGCCGCCACCGCCGCCACCACAGAGCCAGTCCAAGGCCGACGAGGACGACGAGAGCGTGATTGAAGGCCAAGAGGACGCAGCCCGCGATGAGCCCACCGAGAAGAAGGATGAGCAGAAGGAGAACAAGCAAGAACAAGAACCCAAGGCCCGCCGCCAATCAGGCGAGGAGCAAAAGATGCGCCTAGAAGACAAGGATGGCCAGAAGCTAGCCCTGCGCCCCTCGGCGAGCAAGACTTCCCTGGCCGCATCAAACAAGGAGGATGACGATGAAGACGAAGACGGCGATGAGAAAGAGGAGGGCAAAGAGGCGAAGAAGCCCGCCTCGACGCCAGACGGAGATTCGTTCCAGGAGGTACAGCTATAGTACGTAGAAGAGGAGCAAAGCAAGCAGGTCTTGGGCAGGCAGGGCGATGGGAAAAGTTTATAGAGCATAGCTAGATTATTATTTGACCTGCTTAGCTATAATACAAATCATTACCAAACAAGTCATTTCAAGTTGTACATTATTCGATCACAGCATGGTCCATGGTTTGTCTTTGATATGAACAAGCATAAATTATTCTGTTTATCTCGTGCATCGAGTGTGCTCTTCTTATAGACCATAAGTAGTAGATACAAAAACAAACCAAAAAAAAAAAAAAAAGAAAAGCATCTGGGATAGAGGTATATGTCGCTGAAGAAAACCAGAAAAACTGAAAATAACCAAAATAAAAAGAATGTTACAAAACACCTTTTGCCAACCTCCTCGCAAATGAATGCAAAACACAAGAACTAAAAGCACGGGCCCACAGCACAATTACAGCGCCATTGGTCTCGCACGCAGCGGAATCGGCGGCGCATCATCTGACAGCTTTCTTGCTGTGCGTGGTGGACGCGCTCGAGGCGTGGCAGTGTTGCTGGTGGTGGTTGCAGTGGTGGCGGTGGTTTTGGGCAGTCCACCAGCAAGCTCTCGCATCAATGGCTCGATGGAGCCCATGCCGCTCGCGTCAGCCTTTGCCCTTTGCTGTTCGTCATAGTCATCAAGCATGTCACGCTCCTCGCGACGCATCAGCTCCTCGAGCATGCGCTCGCGAGAGAGACTCGCGCGGCGGATGAGCTTGCGCTTCGCCGAGGCACGCTGAAGACGATCGACGTTGGCCGCGGCCGTCTCGTCATCCGAGGCCCAGTCGCGCGTGCTCTCGTCGTCCTTGAGAGAGGGGCGGCGGGAGTTATTTGATCCGGCACCGGCGAGCTTGGAATTGTTGTTGACGTCTTCGAGCATGGGGATGAGGGCGCGCAGCCAGACGTCGCCGTTCTTCTCAAGGCGACGCACGCGGGTCTCCATGTCGTGCAGGCGCTGCTCACGGTACGCCTCGTATAGCCGGAAGATTTCGCGCTCGGGGTCTGAGGAGGCGTCGAGGCCAGCGGCGTAGGTCCCGGAGGCTGCGAGTTGGCGAAGCTGGGCTTTGGCGACGGCGTTGGCCTCACGCTTCTGGCGCTCCTGCGCGCGAGATGTTTGCCACTCACGACGGCGAGTGAGCGAGGTGCGCGTGTCGAAGCCGTGCTTCTGAGCAGGTGAGGTCTCGGTGGAGGTGGGCGGCGTGGGAAGCTTCATCACAGGCTCGGGCAGCATCTCGATGACGGATTCGGTATCGTCATCGTTGGCAGTGGCAGCGGCTGACAACTCCTCGTTCGTCTCTTCACTGCCAGGCTTCATGTCTACGACGACCATGATGCCGGTCAGCTTCGGACCAGATGAAGCGGAGTTGTCGGCAGGTGCAGACTTGGCCTTTGATGTCGGGGTCGGGGCATCACCCTTGAGCTGCGAGTGGGATGCTTTGTTACCCAATTTGGAGCCTCGTGCTGCGGCGAGATCACGGAGCTTCTTGTCGCGCACCTTTTCGCGGCGGCTTTTGACGGAAATAATGCTTGCGGGAGGCGAAGGAGACTCATCACGGTTGATGACAGGACTGTCTGCAATTTGAGTGACGCGAGATTGCCTTGCAGCAACCTCTTTATCGGCTTGCCACTCTGAACGCAGATTAGATGTCGACTTTCGTGCAACTGGCGAGGTTGCCAAAGAGACAGGGGGACGGTTCAAGCGACGCTCGGTGTTTCGGCGCGTCACGCCCTCGCGCGGCATCGGCGATGGGTTTCTATTATAAGGCTCCTCCTCTGCAATAACTTCGTCAATAGAAGATGTGTGATGGTGCTGAATGCGAGGCGTAGCTGCCATGCTAGAACCGCGCGTGGGGTATGCTGCTCGTATGAACTCTGACGTCTGAGGAGGGGCCTTTGTGACAGAACGGGCCTCCTCTTCGGGTTCGCATGCAACTGCAGATGACGGCGCATCGGATGATGCTTCAGATTCGGTGCGGGAGAGCGGCCATTGTTCCGAGTCAGCAGGTGATGGAGGCGGCGGAGAAGAAGACATCAGACGTCGGTTCCGGAGAAGTTGCGGCGGATAATCTCTGTCGAAGCGGCGAGGCGAGGCTGGGCTGGGTGGTACGCTGCTTGAGTGGCTAGTGGGAGACAGAGGGCGCAGGACAGTGACAACGCCCTTGTCATTCTTGAAAGTGCGAACCGACTCGGGGAGTGGCGGAACGGGAGGGTGAACGTCTTGATTGAAAACGGGATACTGCGATTTGGGAGTATCGCCGAAGTGAGAGGCGTCCAGAGGAATAGAGATGGCGATGTGGCGATGACCACCAGTGGTGACACCTGCAACCGCAGAATCAGGCAATCGAATTGGAGCCGGTGCTCTGCTCATCGATTTGCTTCGTTTTTTACCCATGACCTTGAGCTTTTCCCATCGGCCGCGATCCTCATCCTCTTCAGCGCTGTAAGGCTGCGACATAAAATTGTCGGGCGGCGGCTCATGTGTACGCAGAAACTCTATCAGAGCAGCGACATCGTCGCGGCTGCGACGGCGGCGGCCGTTTTCACCGTGGCGGACGGTATCGTGTAAATCGCCTCCGAGATAACTTGTGCGGGTGCCGGCGACATTGAGGGCGGACATGGGACGTGACGAATATTGCAGCTCCGAAGGGATGTCGAGGTCACTGAAGCTGGGCGTCGGAATCCGGAACGGATGCGAAGCCAACGGTGACGGATGCATCTTGTCGCTGTCCCATGACCCTGTCGATGACGTTTTCGACTCGACGATGATGGAAAGAGGTGAAGCCACGCTGACCATTGTAATTTTTTCCCCTCACAGCCAAATGTGCTGAGGATCCAAGTTCGTTAGATTTAGTGCAGGTACGCGGGCGACGATCCAAATGTCTGCGATCTCGTGGGTATGGCACGGACGTTGAGCATGCACATGGGGCGCCTTGGCGCAAAACTCTATGAGCGTGCTCTTCACGGCCAATGCGAGCAGGGCAGCCGCTAGGTAAAATGACGAACAGGAAATAAAATTCGAGTCCCCAAGCGTGTGGGAGGCCTGTAAAAATAGCCAGGAGAATTAAGTCTGCCCAGCCGAGAGGTAGCAGTCGTCTCAGGGCGTGGCTCGCGCAGTCGGTTGAGTGGCTGGCCTGGGTTGGTGTTGTAGGCTGTGGTGCGATGTGAATCGTGTTTCAAAAGGGCACAACTGGGAACCCTGCAGAACTGGAGGCTGGCGCTGAGGAAACGAAACGACAATACCGAGCGGGTGGGTGAAACACGATGAATAAAATAAAGAAAAGCCCCGTAACGTCGATCCAGCGGCGAAACCCAAGAGGTCGGGGACGAAAAGAAGGAACCGAGAATGAGAGGGAAAGTGAATGAATACGGTTCGACGGCTGAAGGTTGCTGAAGAACGGGAGGACAGAGGAAGAGAAGAAGAGACGATGACCCTGCAGATTCAACTTAAATCGAATCAGGCCGGGGCCAGGGCCAATTTGAACATTTTCCCACAAAGGCCAGCCAAGTATCGACAGCAAACAACGCCCCAAAAGCAGAGAGAGCAGGGGGCGTAAGGGCTGCTAGGCAAGGATCGGCGCCAGACTGGTAGGGATAATGCACTTTTCGTAGGGTGGAGGGCGGACCATGCAGCCGGGATTTCGACAGCAGCCAGCAGGTACGCTGTCGAGCTCACGCTTGGGAATTTCCGACGCTGCGGCTACCGCTAATGAGAGCCTGTCGGTTGCTCCATTGGCCATACGTCTAACCCATTGTTTCGACGCAAGGAAGCAGTCGGATAACCCGGTGCTGGGGACAAGGAGGGCGAATGAGGGATGGCGTGAAACGCCAGCCTTCTAGTTAGAGCTGGAGCTCTCCAACGTCGACCGTAAACTGGACAAGGCTAGAAGCCGTGCTTTCCAGGCACGCGAGAGGCAAACACCACAGGCTATTCCATTCTAATTTGGCAGCTGGAGACTGGCGCGAACCAAACAGCCTCCAGGGGGCCAGGACCAGTAGCTCGACGCTAACACCGTGGGGCGGGCGGGCTGTTGTTGTACCAGAGCTGGACCAGTAGACTTGTTTTTCTTCGGAGATGGTATTAGTGATGGTGTGCGCGCAAAAAGAGGGGCAATAGCAGCGGCAGTTACGACCTGTTTACCATCTGGCGATACATCTCCGATGCTCAGTGGGAAACAAGCCTCAGGTGTGCCATGGTAATAACAACCACAATATCACCAGCAGCATGATAATAACCGAACATGGTCCTTTGTTGGCTGGGCTCATGTCTCAGCGCAAACAATGACCGAAGTTCAAGGAGACGACGTGGATACAAGTGAGCGCTACAAGGATGTCGGTCGAGACTAGACGTCGAAGGCCAGGCCATGTCTCGGACCATGGTTTGCTGCCTTTACCGGCAGTCGGGTTCGAGACTTGTTGCATAAGGGTCTTTGTTCGTTTTTGCTTTTCTCTATTTTGTGATAATAATGTTTTTGGTGGCGCTGGAGCGCCCAGACTGCGTTGCATTGATAATAAGCCGTGGCAGTCTTCATGCCCGTCGGTCGATGGCACGGTGGGATGGAATCTTGGAGATGGCATTGTTTTTGCTTTTGCAAAACGAAATTGGATGCAGGATGACGCTGGCGAATGAACTGGTGAGGCTTGGATGCCGCATGGATTTTTCTTACGCGATGGCGAAGGATGTAGAAAAAGCAAAACCGAGGGGTTGCATGAAGGCGACAGCACTGTGGTTGGTGGTCGGAGTGTTTGTCGTCTCTCTTCTCGCGCCGCGACAGGCTGGCAGCTGGCAGCTGGCAGCTGGCAAACGCAACAACGAGCAAACGGCGCACAGTACGCATTAAACCACTGCCAGTAAAACTACACAAGTTTGCACTGTGGTATTCTGGTGATGCCTCATTTCCTCCAACTTCATCATTTCCATCAATTCCTTCAGCGTGCTCTCTCCTTTGCAGCATGTGCAACGCAAGGCAATGCCACCAAATCCAGAACTCATCTCCAATCCACAACGCCACCAGCATCTGTGCCCAGCTTTCCAACCTCTGGTGTCGTCAAGTACTCCACAAACGACAAACAAAAAGGGAACAAAAGGTCGCCCGCTTATTGCCAGCATTCAAATTACGACGCCACTGTGCCACCGATTCCACATCCATCAAAGGGCCCAACGAGTCACTGGCGCCCACTGATGAAGCCGCTCGGCGCCCTCTTCTTCAGGGCCCGCTTACCTGCACCCGCCTTGCAGCTCTCATCTCCCTTGCAGCGGCCCAACCATCCCAGCATGCATATGCATATACGTCAAATTAAACAACTCCAACTTGAGTTCGGCTTGTGTTTTCTTCATCGATGCTGGCCAGCCTGGTCTATTCGGCTACGTTGACGCTGCCCCTTTCGAGCCCAGCTCCCCTATTACGTTGACAACAATCACCATTGCCCCGACTCCGGCCCCAGCCAGCAAGCTAACGACAAACAAGTGGAATACCAGACAAGCCCTCCTGGCCAGACGCATTTTTGGCAGACAGGGGCAAGCTAGCTTCGTGGGCGAACCGCGAGACTGATTTGCCCGCTAGCTTTCAGGGGTGGTCCCAGCCAGACCCAGCCTCGACTCGCCAATGAAGTCCGAAGGTTGGCAGCTCCACGGCCCAACACAGTAAAAATGGGCATTTTGCAATGGCTCCAGCTCCAGCTTGCATGTGCAGGTGCATGAGCCAGCTCGCGACCGTCACATAGCCAGTCCTGTCACGCGAGGTCTACTCTGCCTTTCACAAACAACTGTGCTTTCCCGCATTTCTGCCGTCCCGTTTCTGGCCGTTTTATTGTGACGAGTCGTCTTGTGTCTCGACTTCGTGATTCGACCACATTAGCCCTGTTCATGGCTCACCATACGCACACGGGAAGATGTTAAAAAATGGCTACGGAATAAAAGGACAAATCAGCATCGCGAATCCACTGTTGTAGCTACGCCACATTGTCGACCTGGTCTCGCTTTCCTCAGAAAATAAACCTGGTTTTTAACCCCCATCCATCCCAGGGGTATTTTTCTTCCCCGCTTGGCCCCGGCTGTATTACGAGTACAAACTGGCAACTGCACAGCCGGCGGGCTTTTCCTATTCTCACACTGGTGGAAACGCGGCAGACGGTGCCCCGGGATGTCGAATAGCGATGCCCCTGAATAAGGTTGCATTCGTTCTGCCAAAAAAGGATCCTCAGCAACCCCTGTCTAGACCTGCAACGCCGGCCAATCCGATCTAGCACCGCCGTAACATCGCAAAGGAATTTGGTAGCAAGTCCATCCGTTAGGAAGATTACTTAGCCGAAGCTTCTGACAGGGAAAAAAAAATCTAAGAAAAAAAATGTTGTTATGCTATGTAGAGTGCCGTAATGGTGCTGCTATGCAAAAATAAAAGCCAATGAGACGCCTTCCTGTTCGAAGCGAAACCGCAAGTTTGGTTTCGATAGTATACAAANGGGGGGAAGAAAATAAACCACCAAGAAAGCAAGAATATAATAAACAAAAAAGAAACAGTTTGAAGATTTTGTAGCAGATGACAGAAAGAAGCGGAAGAAAACGGTGCCGCCGTGGCTTCGTGGGATATAAAACGCAGAAACGCAAGCAAAGCAAACAAAATGAATCAGACAGCCTCCACATTAAATCCGTTGCAGACCCTATTGCAAAGTGATAGAGGGCATTATTGTGCCGATTGTTCGACGTAAAACTGTTCCTGCGGCCATGCCGGCGTCGAAACCGCGCCGTACTTGAGCCCATCGGCCTCCTCAAGTTCCTTGCACAGGACCTCGAGCTGCAGGCTCCAGCGCGCATTCAGGCGAATCTGGAGCATCC